>JAJJLU010000646.1:0-24975 GCA_023807065.1 Isotricha intestinalis | reverse complement strand
TTAGAATTATAATAATCCATCTAAAAATTCAAATTATTTTTTTTTGTACCAAGATTTGTAAATACAATATAGAATAACAGGATTATAAAAGCTTCATATAATTCTTTGTAGTATTTATAATTATAAAATCTTTTAAAAAATGTTTTCCAATTAGAAACTTTTTTAAAATTAAATATTCCAATTTTGGAGGTAAAATATCAATTTTTTTATAAAAAAGTACATTTATAACAGTTTAGTCATGATAAAATAGTTTTTTTTAAATTTTGAAATAAAAGAAATAAATTTATTAACCATATTATCTTTTCTTAATTCTTTAAGATTCACAATCATCACTCCAGCACAAATATAATGATCATTTTTTTAGTAAAAAAATCAACTGCATTAGGTGTTATATCTAAGAAACCTTTATAATGAAAATTTTTCATATCAATATCACACATTTCTTTAAGATCATTAAATGTTATTGTATCTCCATCAATCTATAATATTTTATCTATATTTGGAAGTAATTCTGAAAAAAGAAAGTCTGTAATATGCTGAAATACATATTATAAATTATATATTTTTTCTTTCAAAATTTTCTTTTTATTATTTCCAATTGAATGATTTCAATGTCTCATTAAATAAATTCTTTTTTAATATCTTATTATACTTAATCTAAAAAGGAAATTAAATTATCAATATTTTCTTTGAATATATAATTAAAAATATGTCTCTATTATTTTGATAATTCTCCTTTTTTAAATTAGGATATTACACTATAAAAAATCAGAATACCCAATAATAGTTTTAAATATGAAAAATTATCATAATTATTTTAAATAATAATAATCAGAATAATAAATATAGAAAAAAATAATTCTTTGAATATCGTGCTCAAAAGGAATAGATATTATATATAACTTTATATTTTTTGTGATTTACTTTTAACTTTCATATTAATATAAAAAAAAACAAAAAAAAACTAATAAAAAAAATAGGGTAAAAAATAAAAATGTAATAAAAAAAAAACAATTGAAATGCCGAAATGAATAAAAAATTTAATGAAAATATAATGTAATGAATGAGGGACAAACAGAGGATCCCCAAGGTGTTACCTACTCTTCTTCTATGGATGCCATCCCATCAAAGAAGACATCTCATTTTACAAACTATTAACATAATTTTTTTCAATATATTAAATTAGGAAAAAAAATTTATTAATATTTATTTTTCTTTTAAATATTATTTACAGCTTCATTGATTTATTTACTAAGTTTCACTTTTGATGGATAAAAAAATATTTTATCTTAAATTTCAATGATATATAATTTACATGTTTTTAAATTCATTACCTAATTTACTATTTTAGACCAAAAGTGACTTGATTTCTTTTTATTTTATAATAATTTTTTTCATTTCATTAATCTTATTTAATTGAAATAAAATTATTTAATAAATGCTAAAAATTAAACTATTTAGTTATTGATAAAATAAATATTGAGTTCTTTCTTAGTTTATAAACTTATCTTAATTACTTTACTGATATTTCATCTTTAATTTAAATAAATTATTTTACAATTCTAAAAATCAAATATTTTAAGAATAAATATCTATTTTAAAACCAACTTAAAGTGTTAAATTAATAAAAATTAGATTTGTTTTCAAAGAATTTTTTTGGGTTAAATGATTCAAAATATTTAAATATATAAAATTACAAAAAATCATTTATTGTTTTCCTCCTCTTTGGAAAAATAATATTTTTGAAAAAAAAGACAAAAAAATTTAATCAATATCGATGAAATTACAAAAATTCTTTAATCTGTAAAATAAATGATATAATATTTTAGTCATTAATGATTTACTCTATTTTTTTAACATTGAAAAGTAATTTATATTAATCAAAAAAGTACATGTTTAGTTCAATAATAAATGCTGATTAAAATCACAAATTAAAATCTTATAATAATTATATATTAATGAATATTTAAATAAAAAAAAGTTTTTAATCAAAAAAACATGGGATTATGTAAATCAAATAATATAAATACTCAATTCATATTTAATCAGGAAGTAATTCATGAAAATTTTTGGAATAAAAAAACTAAAATTTACGAAATAATACAAGATTTTAAAATTAATTATGACAAAGGTTATTTAAACCTTGAAAAAGATTTAACATTTTATTATGAGATAAATAATGAAGAAATAGATTTAAAAAAAAAAATAATCGATTACCGATTAATTGACAAAAAATTAATCATATATATCAAAAGTTTATTTAAATTACCTAATAATATTGAAAAATATATAATAGACAATTCAATGCTTTTTGGTGCAGTGAATATTCCAACTTCTAATTTTTATATATATAATAAAGAAATGAAAAAGTTTCAAAAAGAAGAATTTAGAAAATTCAAGATTGAAGATTTAAAATATGTCACACATTATTCATCATATTGCAATGGAATAAATACATTATATATATATGGAGGAGAAAAAGATAGAAAATCTATTTTCCTATTTTTAATCTTAGATTTAAAAACAATGAAGTTTAAAAAATATGAAGCAAATTTTCATCCAAATCATTTACATTCAATGATTTTTATTCCAAAATATTATGTTTTTATATTTGGAGATTTAAATACTTTAGATAATTGCATTTATTTTGATACTGAAAAAAAAGTGTTTTTTCCTTATAAAAAGATTGAAGAAGAGATAGAATCTCCTTCATTATCTTGTATAAATAATCAATATTTATATGTTTTTAAAGAAAAAGGGCTAAAATTATTAATTTATAAAACTGATTTAAAAAAAAAACCAAATTGGGAAAAAATAGAGCCAAAATATAAGAAAGATGTGAATGTTTATATGACAATTTTTGCGGTTTCAAAATTGAATGCCAATTCAATCATATTTTTTGGGAGATATGATTGCAGAAATGAAATAAATAATGAAATAGATTCTTTTGAATATAATTGGGAAGAAAATATATTAAATGAAGGGAAAGTATCCTACACAGAGAAATTAAATTTTATAGAAAAATCATTTATTCCTTTAAATAAAAACTTATATTCAAATATTCCTTCGGACACTAAATTCAAAATAGTAAATTTTGATCTCTCATCAATACAAATTACGATAGATGTTGACAATACAGAAAAAAAATCAAATGTTGAAAATATAGAAAAAAAATCAAATATTGAAAATATAGAAAAAAAATCAAATGTAGAAAATAACAATAAAATAATTGAAAACACCAGTGAGACAAGAGGTACATTCAATAATATTGATTCGAATCAAATAGATAATAAGCTAAAAACAACTGTTTATTTTGATTCTCAAGTCATAAATAATGATTCTAATAAAGATAATTTTATGGGCCTAAATTTTAATTATGAGGAAAGAAATGATAAAGACAATTTTGAAGGTGACAATAATCTTAATAATGGTGGTGATGATATAGTTAATCCAAAGTCAACAGATAAAAATATTAACAATACAAATGAAGAATATTCAAATGGTAATCGAGAATTTAAAGGTAATAGCATTTTCAAAACTGTATCAATTAATAAGAAATGTGGTTGTTTTAACTGTTGAATATTTTAATATTTTATTTTATCAAATTTTGAATATGATTTTTTTGTTTAATGTTAATTAAAAATAATAAAAAATATGACAGTATGTTCCTAATTAACCAAAATAAAAACTAATGATTTTTATTTTTAAATAGGATAATTCATATTCTTTTTGCTTTTCTATCCTAAATATTTATTCTAACATTTAAATTAATAAAAATTCATTTATTAGAATTTACACTTCAAAATACTTTTGCTTCCTTTTTCATTTCAATTAATATATATTTTTTATTACAATTATTTCATATATTTGATGAATTTTGGCTTTTAAAAACCAAATTATTTACATTTATTATGATTATCCTTTTTCTTCATTATTCCTTTTTCTCTTTTATTTTAATAATATGGGAGTGATGAAGAAGGAATCATTACAAAAGTTTACTATTTTTATGGTAATGAATTATATTATTTTTCTGAAAATGAGGATTCATTTATATAAAATACGACATTCATTTAAATTAGATTGAACAAAAGTTTTCAAATAAATCATTTTTAACTGATTTATAAAAAGTTAATGGTTTTATTTGTTCAATCTTTTTTAATTAATCTATTTTAATGTTGTCTGTTATAAAATAATTTGATTTTGAATTTTATTGATGTAGGTTCTTTAAATTTTTTGTTATAGTGACTTAATATATAAATTTTATATATATAATAACAATTTAAATCTTCTTCTTTATCATGGTTTTTTGAATATAATCATTTTAATAAACGCATGATCATAAACTTATTTTTATCTTATTTTTGTGTTTTTTTGTAATTAATAAAGACATTTATTTTTCAATTTTTTAATTTTGATGATTTAATTTTTAAATTTTAATCTTTATTTATCTTATATTATTTTTTGTTTTTTTTTCTACTGAAAATTTTTTGCTTAGATGTTTTAATAGTTTTATTGAAATAAAATATATTCATAAATGTTTATAAAGGAAATTTTTATAATACATAAAAAATTATTTCGAAATTAAAAACAATTTTTTTGTAAAAAAATAAAAAAATGTCAAATGATAATCAAGATTTAATACAAATTGTAAATAAAAAATATGAAAAAAAAATATCTTCAATTTCAAAAACAACAGCAATAACAAACGATAATAATAATAATGAAAAAATAAAACGTCACATATCATTTAAAGATGATTTTTTAACTATTATAGATGTTGAATCTTGGAAAGATTTAAATTTTGATGTTTCTGAAATTGATCCTGAATGGGAAAAAGTAGAATCAATTCAAAATAAAAATGAAAAGAACAATAATAATTCTATTAATAAAAGAAATTTTAATAAAGATAAATTCAAACAAAAAAAAAATTATTGTGATTGTGTCGTTTTTTAATATAAGGTAATTGTGTATATAAATTATATGAGTAAAAATTTTTTTCAAAGGAAAATACTTTTATTTAGTTTATTTGCTTTAAATATAATTTAATTTACAAAATATTTATATAATATTAGCATAAATAAAAAACAAATCATAATAAATTCAAAATAAAATATTTAAAAAAACTAAAAAAATGGAAATAATAAGAAAATTCATTCAAATTTTTAAATGAGAAATAAAGCAACAAAAGTAGGAGAAACATTAAAAAAAGTAAGATGTATTTTGTTTCTGTCTAGGTGAAATATTTTAACTTGATGAAAAAAGAAGATTATCTTTAAGTATAACATTATTAAAAAAGCTCATTAATAAGATTATACAATTTCTTCAATGAATAATACTCTTTAATGTATGATTTTGAAAAACAAAACAAAAAACTCATTCATTTAAAAACATAAATTATTTATATAAAACTGTTAAAAACTATTTGAAAACTAATAAATATAGTTTAGTAAATATATATTTATTTTATAAAGTTGTTCTTTTTCCAATTTGAGAAATAATCAAAATTGCAAATTAGAATCATTATTCCATCTATACCAATTATAGAAAGAAATGTAATATAATTCAAATGATAGAAAATTTCTTTATTTTACAAAAGCAGTGAACTTCTTTTTAATATAGGATTAAAAATGTATAATATCTCCATTAAAATTAAAAGAAAATTAGGTATTATAATTATTAATAAAAATAATGGTCAAGTAAAATATAGGATTATTAAATTAAATGATAAAAGTGAATATTTTTAAACAAATTTAAAAATAAAAACAAAGCATTAGAAGTCAAATTAAAATTTACAGTTTTTTTTTCTGTTTAAAAAAAATAATTTTTCTTTGAATTAGGAAATATGATAAAACATTTAATGAAAGATAATGCAAAGAATATTTTTAGTCATTAAAAGTGGTCAATTTATAAAAATAAAAAATATTTTAAATTAAGAATGATATGTGATATTTCTTATTATTCAATACCTAAATAATTTTAGAAATAGCAAAACAAATTTGAAATTTTTTATTTTATTTATTTATTTTTATTTATCTTTAATTATTTACTTTAATTATTAATTTACTTAAATCATTAAGTTAAAACATTTATATATTCATAAAAAAATCTTTTAATCAATAAATAAATAACTCCCAAAAAACCTATCAAAAATAAATAAAAAAAATGTCAAACCTAAACTACAACAATATAGATGTTCAACGTATATTAAACGTATTAAACGAATTATATTTAAAACTAAACATATGTTCTTTTCTTTCGTTTGCAAACTTAGATGTTCACTTTGAAGAAATTCGTGAAAGAATAACAGACGAAAACTTAATGAAAGATTTAGAAGAACATTTTGAAAAAATAAAAGTATTTCGTGAAGAACATATAGAAATAAAAGATGAAGATGACAACACAAATAAAAATCCAGGAGAAGAAGAAGAAGAATTAGATGATGAAGGAGTTGCAAAAGAAAAAGAAGTTACTAAAAAAGAAAAAACTGATTTAAAAGATATTACAGAAGAAACTTCTGAACATACAAAAAAATTAGCTAATTCAATCAGAAATTTTTGTAGGAAATATTATAGAAATGAAGAATTTCATAATTTAATTAATGAATTTAGAGGCGAAGATCCTGATATTGATAATTTCATTGAAAATTTTAAAAATGTTATTTTACCTCATTTTCAAAAGAAAACCAAAATGACTTTAGAAGAAGAAGAAAGTGAAACAAATTTAAATACAGTTTTAAGACAAAAAATAAATGATTTACAAGATCAAATAAGAATTAAAACAGCTAAATATGATAAATTAAAGAAAGATAGACAAAATTTTAAAAATGATTGTCAGAAACAAATAAATGATATTAATAATGAAATTCAAAAATTAAGAGTTAATACAACAAATGATTTAAATGCTTTAGCTTCAAAAGTAAATAAAGAATTAAATGATTTAAAAGAACAAAATGATAAAGAATTAGAATCATTAAGAAAAGAACATGAAGCAGCAATTGAAGAATTTAATAATAAAAAAAAGAAAGATGCTGATCAAGAAAATGCTTTTAGAGATGAATATATTAAAAAAGAAACTATTTTAAGAGGAAGTATTATGGATTATGATAATCAAATGAAAAGTAATAAAGCTGATTTAGAAGAATTAAGAAAAGAAAATGAACAATTAAATATTATTTTAGGAACTAATAAAACTGAATTAGATACTGTGGAAAATAAATATAAAGTTCTTAATGAAAATTTCTTACTTACTCAACAAAAAAACAAAGATGTTGATTATGATAATAAAGTCAAAGAACATTCTATTGAATGGGTTCAAGCACAATTTAGAGGTTATTGGACTAGAAAAACTTTAAGAAAAAAATATAAATTTCTTAATGTTTTAAGAGCTCCTAAAATTCCTCCTCCTGAAGAAGATGATAAAAAAAAGAAAAAGAAGAAATAAGATTATTTAAAGTTTTTTTTTATTTTTTTTAAAATAATGGTTTTCTGATTTTTAAAAAATGGAATTATTTTTTTTAGAATATTTTTTTTAAAAGATATTTTTTTTCATACTTTTATTTTTAGGTTCTTTAATATAATAAATAGAATTTAATTTTAATTGTTTAAAAAAAAAGAAAAAATTTGAGTAAAATTTTAAAGAAATAAATATTTCTAATCATAAATAAACCTTCTTTTGAACATATTTTTTTTTTGAAAATTTTCTCTACTTTTGAAAAGGATGTATTTTTTAAATTTATATGTTTTAGAAATTTAGGAAATAAGATATCAATATAGAGATGGAAATTTTGCTAAAAGAAAAGAAATAAATAGAATTCAAGTATTTTTATATTGGTTATTAAAATGAGAGAATGATATATGAATATACATGTTCCCAAGGTGATATCTATTCTTATTTACATATCCATCAACTCTTGAAGAAATAAAATAAAAAGAACTATAATCACAATCCTGACGCAGGACTATAAATCAGTTTATGTTTCTTATCTTGAATTTTATATCCATTTGTTATGTAATCAATAATAAATGAGTTTAACTTGGAAAATTAATAATGAATTAGATACATAATAAATATAAACATCTTTTTTAAATATTTTAAACAATGTTTTTATATTTTTTTAATTATTTTTAACACTTATATTATTGTGAGTTTCTTTTCTTTTTTATATATTTTTTATTTAATTTTTTTTAAATTAGAAAAAAAATTCAAAACATAAAGAAGCTCATGAATGATTAATTTTTAAAAATAAAATTTAAATTATCAATAAGTAGCATAATATATTGAGATGATGAAAAATAAAAAAAACATTTAAAAATAGTAAAAATATAATATCATTAAATTCAAAAACTAAAGAAATAAATAAAAATTAACATTAATTTAAAAACCTAATATTAATAAATAAATTTAAAAAAAACATAAATAAAAATGTAATTAATTTAATGGAAAAGGAAATACAAGAACAAGGAATAATGGATAGTTTCTTCAAAGATTATAATCAAAATCAATCAATGACAAATTTAAAAGGAACGAACAATGAAATTATAAAAAACTATGAAGAAATATCTAATAATAATATATCACCTTCTATTTTATCTCCAAAAGGAGAAAAAAAAAGAAGACAAGGACTTTGGTTAAATAATTTTTTTACAAAAGAAGAAGAAAAAAAAGAAGAAAATACTACTCCTCAAGTTACTATTGATGATGAATCAAAAAAAAAAAAAAAAGCTAAAATTATTTTAATTCAAGTTATTGAAGTTATTAAAAAGTTTGAAAATTCACAAATTGGAATTATTATTATGTTAATTATTATTTGTTTTTCAATAGTATATTATGATATTAAATTTCTTTGTATACCTCTTTTTTTAAGAAAATATTTTCGTTGTTTATATTATATTATTTTTTCTTATTCTTCCTTTGATTTTATTTTTAGAAGTTTAATAATGGAACAATTATTTTGTACTATATATTTTTGGGTAGATTTTTTTTCTTTAATTTCTATGTTTTTTGATATTGATTCTCTTTCTTATGATTTCTTAAAAAAAATATTTTTTCCAACTCATAATAATAAATATTTATCATATGAAGAACAATCTTTTATTGAATTAATTATTAATCTTTTTCAAGTTTTAAGATTATTAAGAGCTATAAAATTTTATAGATTATTAGTTGATATTATTAAAGAAAGAGAAAGACAAAAAAATATAAAGAAAAAAATAGAAAAATTAAGTGAAAAAAGATCTAAAGTTTATAGAGGTAAAAGTTTTCGTCAAATTAAAGTTTCGTATACTACAAATTTAAAAGATGTAAATAATAATACTACTACTTTCAATTTAAATCAAACCCCCGAAATTTTAATTAAATCTCCAATGAAAAGACCTAAAAAAAATTCTGTATTTACTTTAGCTCCTTTAGAAAATGAAAATAAAAAATGGGAAGAAGATATTAAAAAATATTTAGAACAACATGTTTTTAAACAACAAAAAATAAGTCAAAAAGTAACTGAAGGAATATCAAGATTAATGATAATAATAGTAATTTTAGTGTTTATAGTTTCAATTTATTCAGACGAAGATAATTTTAATAAAGAAAGTTTTTCATATATTTTAATGTGTAAAATTATAAACAATTATTCAAATAAATACAAAATAAAAAATTTTTCAAAAATCAAAGAATTTGTTGATAATTATTTAATAACAAATATATTAACTAATTATCCTATTATTCAAGTAGAATGGAAAGAACATATAATTTATCAAAATAAATCAATGAAATTAAACTTTATTGAAGATTATTATAGAAGAGATATATCTTATATATATTCAAAGCAGGATCCTTCAACAATAATAATAATATCAAAAAGACAAATATCAAAAATGACTTCATTAATATATTTATTAAGATTAATTTATATTGTAACAAGTGTTTCAGTACTA
Source organism: Isotricha intestinalis (assembly GCA_023807065.1). Lineage (NCBI taxonomy): Eukaryota > Ciliophora > Litostomatea > Vestibuliferida > Isotrichidae > Isotricha > Isotricha intestinalis. Next base: position 15,046 of record JAJJLU010000646.1, on the reverse strand, counting down.
TGTTTATTAATCAATAATGATATTTATAATCTGATTTTTCATCCTTTAGAAAAAATAGGAAAAGTAGTTGATATAGTTAGTAAAGATCCAGTAGGAAGTAAAACAGTAACAGAATTAAAAAATAATATGGAACATTCATCAAATAAAAAAGAAGATCAAAATTCTGTAAGTTATGAAATAAAAATAATTCAAAGTGCAATTATAAGAATTTCAGCTTTAATGGCAATAAATTTTGGAGAAGCAGGAGGAGAAATATTAAAAGAAAATATCTCTAGTTCAGAAGGTTTAAACCCTATGTTACAAGGAAAAAAAATTCAAGCAATTTTTGGTTTTTGTTTTATACATAATTTTAGTGAAATTAATGAAGTTTTCCAAGAAAAAACTATGATATTTGTAAATCAAATAAGTGATATTGTTCATTCTTGTGTAGATAAATTTAATGGAATAACAAATAAAAATTTAGGTGATTGTTATTTATTAGCTTGGAAATTTAAAGAAAAAACAAAAAATAATAACACAACAATAAATAATATGAATAATAATTTAAATAATGAAGGTAAATTATCATTAAAAAATTCTCTTTTAACAGCAGAAAGAAATCAAGAATTAGCAGATTGTGCATTATTAGGTTTTTTAAATATAATAAAAAAAATAAATAAATCTCAAAATATTTTAGTTTATAGAAAAGATATAGATTTAATAAAAAAATTTGGTCCAAAATATTCAGTTCAAATGGGATTTGGATTACATACAGGATGGGGAATAGAAGGAGCAATAGGTTCATATTATAAAATAGATTGTTCTTATTTAAGTCCAAATGTAAATATTGCAGCTCGTTTAGAAACAGCTACAAATATTTATGGTGTTGATATATTATTGAGTGGTGAATTTTATGATTTATTATCTGATTTTATGAAAAGAAAATGCAGAAAAATTGATATAGTTACTTTAAAAGGAAGTGAAAAACCAGTTAGTTTATATACTGTTGATATTAATAAAAATATTCATCCTGGGAAATTAACTTCTAAAAAAGATAGATTAACTTTAAGAGAAAGAAGATCTTATTATGCTTTAAAAAAAAAGAAATTATGGCATAAATATAATTCAATGAGATATAATTATACTCTTGGAGAAATTTATTTGAAACAAAGTAAAGGTTTGAGACAATTGTTAAAACAAATTAAAAGTGATATGTTTTATACTTGTTTTGAAGATGGGTTTAATGATTACATTGATGGTGAATGGAAAGAAGCGGCTCAATTTTTGGAAAAAGCAAGATATTTAGATAAAAGTGATGGCCCTACGAAAACTATTTTAGATTATATTAAGAGTTTAGATTATAAACCCCCTACTAATTGGGATGGATATAGAGTACTTACTTCAAAAACTTAATTAGTTTTTGATTTTTTTTATAAAATATTTCATTATTTTTATTAACTTCGGATGGAAATAAAGACATATTTATCATAATAAGGATTGAAAAGGGGTATTAACGTTTTAGAAAATATATTTATACAATATAAATATAAATATAAATAAAAAATGTCATTATTATTTTACTTTAAAAAAATAAAATTATTTAACATTTTGATTGACATAAAATTCAGAATAAAATATTCAACATTTAATCAACCAAGTTTAAAGTTTATTTGATTGAGATTTTTACAATTTATAATTATTTTTTTATTTCCATATTTCAATCAAAATAAAGTAAAAAGTCTGAAAAAGTAAAGTTTTATTAAGTCTCATAGTTAATAGAATTTGTTAATTCATTTAACATTCTTTCTATAAAAGAAAAATTAAAATTTAAAGATCATTTAGAATAAAAATAAATCTGAAGGTATAGAGTATTTTCTTCCTCCGATGTTTCTTATTTGTATTTTTTTTAAGATTTAAATGAAAAGTGTTTATTACTCTTTAAAAAAATAATGAATTATTTGAAAAATTATCTAAAATATTATTAAAAAAAATAAAATTAAAAATTAACTTAAATAATAGGTAATTCTTTTTAATTGTTTATTTCATATATTTTCTTCATCTAAACATTTATCTATTATTATTTATTTGACATTTCCTTATTTTTTGAAATTAACCTTATAAATTGTCTGGTATAGCTTAATAAATCTTTATTTTTTACTTTGATAAAAAGAACAGAGAAAATTTTACTATATTTGAATTTATACTTAGATTATTTTTTTTTTCTTAATTTTATAAATGAGGAATTAACTCTAATATTTTTTAAATTATTATAAAATCTAAAAATATTAATAAATAGTAATAAATTTATTATGAATCAAATGATTTATTTTCTAATTTTATCATTACTTATCAAATCCCAAAGAGCTTATACTGATAGAGTAGACATAAATAGCAGTAGAGATCCATTTTTTGTGGTAAGAGCAATTTCGAGTAAACTGGTTTTGATTTTTCATAAAGAATATACAATAATTAGAACAATAAATGAAACGAGTAATATAATTAATAAAATTTCAAACACCCCTTTTTTATTTAATGGAACTTTTTACCCTTTAGTATATACAGAAAATAATCTTCTATATTATATAGTTTCACCGAATTCAACAATTGGTCCATCTAAATTTCAAATTTATTATAACCCTAATTTTGAAAGTAATAAATGTATTATTTCCAATGCTAATAGTGATAATTGTATAAAACTAGATCCTTTTGAAGGATTTACTTTTTCAAAATTAACTTCTTTAAATCCAATTAATAACCATCAATTTATTGCTTCTTATTTAAATTTAGAAAATAAATGTGAAGTAGCAATTTTTGATTTTATAACTGACAAATATCAATTGTTAGATAATTCTTTACTACAACAATGTCCTACTGAATCAAATAAAAGTTTAAATGTTTATAAAATAGGGACTGAATATTTATTTATTAAATCAAGTACTGGAAAAATTGAATCTGGAACATTCATAAATTCAAATGTAAAAGCATCAAATATTGAAATTACTTTGGAAAATGGATGTGACAATATAAGTCAATTACAGATTATAGAAATGGGAAATAATAAATATATGAATTGTTTTATAGATTCTACAAGTTCTAATGTATGTTGTGCTAATGCAACTTTTGTTAATGGGGAATATATTTTAGGGACTTTTAAATCAGATATTCAATGCTCTAATTCACAATATTTTTCAATGGATATGTTCACAAATGATTTATTGATGATTGGTTGTCCAGGAGGAAATAATATACAATATAACTATATTTTATATAGTGATGATAATAAACTAAGATACAGTGGGAAAATGGGTAATTCTTCTCATCCAATAAAAGATTTCGTTATTTTACCTAATCAAAATTTTTATTGTGTAAAATTTCATCAAACATGTAATTCAATTCATGAAGAAGAAGTTATTCAATCAAAAATTCCTTCTGATTGGAAATGTTTTGATAAATCTATAAATGTGGAAGTCCAAAAAGAAAATGATTATATTAATATGAAACAATATCTTAATGCTCAAGACCCTAGTTCAATATATATAAAAAATAATGATTGTTCATCATATTTAAAGGATAATTCAAAAAATAACCTTAATGATCAAAATCCATATGTATTTGAAACTTTGTTTATTTCTCAAAGTTATAATATTGATTGTTCAATTAATTATTATTCTGCCCAATTTGATAGTTCAAGCATATTTGGAACTTCATTTAATGTTTATTGTTATTTAGATTTGAGATCTTGTGATTATTCATGTCTTTCTTGTGTGCTAAAATCAGAATCTCAAACTCGAATGAACTGCAATCTGTGTAAGACTGATTATCTTGTGAAACAATATTCAGTTTATTCAGGTTCAATTTTAGGAAATTGTTGTAAAGATAATATTTCATATTGTGATGAATATAATACAAATTGTGGTTGTGCAAACTGTATACAAGGTTTTGATTTACAATCTTCAAAATGTGGAATAAGAGTTGAAGATATAATTATTAAAATGAATTCAACTCAAAAAGAATTAATAAAATTACATGAATATTCTTTACCAGATGGAGTAAAAATAGAAATTTCTAAAATTGACGTTTTTGAAGGCATAATTTCAACTAAAAATTCAGAAACTAATAGCTATGTAGATATATCAACCAATATAATTGAAAGTAATGAAATTCAATACACTGCTACTAAAAAAGGAGAATATTCTTTTACTTATTGTATAAAAGACTCTGTCAGTGTTCTTTCTAATGTTGCAACTGTAAAAATATTTGTTTGTAAATATGGATGTAAATGTGAAATGAATAATTTAAATAAATATGAATGTTTAGATTGTGATGATGATTATATATGTCAAGATATAAAAGTAGAAGATTTTGTTCAAATAGTGAATTTAAAAGAAAATGATATTATATTTACGGGTAAAATTACTCCAGATGAAGGAATATCTTTAAATGATAAAGAAATTTTTATTGATTTGATCGATTCTGTAAATGGGCATTTTGAAGTTAATGGTATGGAAAAAGAAACAGATTTTTATACAGAAAAACAAATAATTAACTATATAAAAAATCAAAAAAATAAAGATGGAGGAACATATTATTTTAATTATAATATAGTAAATTCTTTAAAAGAAAAACAATCAAACACAGGAAGAGTAACTTTAATAGTTTGTGATAATAATTGCATTTGTGATTCATCAAATTATTGTACAGATTGTCTTCCTAATTATTATTATTATGTAGATAGTTCAGGAAAATTAAATTGTCTTGATAAATGTCAACCAGAACTCAGACTTATTGAAAATACATTCATTTGCAAAGATAAACCTATTTGCCCTAATATAGCATATGAATTAAATGAAAAAGAAGATGCATGTATATTAAAAGAAATTGAAAAATTAATTGGTTTAATGAATGATATAAATGTTATCATTGCTGATTTAAATCAAAAATTAGAAGACGATAAATATATACTTGAAGTATATTATACTGATAAACCTTTAGATAAAAATTCTTCAGTTTCTGATATTGATTTCAGTCAATGTGAAAAAATATTAAAAGAAAAAGGAATTATTAAAGAAAGTGATTCTTTAATTATAGCGAAAGTAGATTTTTTAAAAGCAAATACAACAACAAGAGAAGTACAATATCAAGTATACACTAATGACGGTGAAAAAGTAAATTTAGATTATTGTAAAAATATAAATATAGAAATTACTTATCCAATTGATGATGGAAGTGATATTAATTATGATTTAGCCAAAGAAATGAGTAAAGATAATATTGATATATATAATATTAATGATCCTTTTTTTAATGATTTATGTTTCCCTTATGCGTTGAATGGAAAAGATATTACTTTAGAAGATAGAAAAAAATATCTTTATCAAAATGTAAATGTTTGTAAAGACAATTGTATGTATAAAAAAATGAATTATTTGTCAGACACTGTTTCATGTGATTGTGATCTTTCTTCTAGTAACTTTAATTTAAAAAGTATTAATACTGAAAAAAATAAATTTAATGTCAAAAATCTTTTCGGAAAATCTTTAGGAGCTTTAAATCTTAAAATTTCAAAATGTTTAAATTTATTTTTAAAATTTAAAGATTTAAGATATAATATAGGATTTATATTTGGAAGTTTTATTAATATCACAGAAATAATAATGATAATAATACTTATTTTTCATGGATATGATACAATTAATAGTAAAATTCATAATATAATTCAAAAAAATGAAATTGATGATAAATTAATAAATGTAAAAGAAAACAACCAATTCATGTTTATGAAAGAATGTTTGACTCATGATTCTAAAGAATATTTAGGAAAAAATCTTCCAAAATTTAGAGCTAAATCTTCTCTTCAAGTAATAGAAAAAAAGATTTTTTATGAAAACCTTCCATTTAATTTTGCTATTAGAAAGGATAAAAGAAATTTTTGTAAAATATTTAAACATAATTTTAGTGAAAAATATCCAATTACTAGGATCTTTACTAAATTATCATTCTTTGAATTAATAAATTTAAATGTTATTGTTTATTTAACTCATTTAGAAATAATGTTTTCAATTGATGGAATTCTTTATTCAATTCCTCAAATTTCAAAAGATTTTCATGGAAATTTAAAATTTAGTGTTTCTTTATTATATAGTTTTATTTCCTTTTTATTAGGAATTCTAATTTTAAGGTTTTTAAAATATATTGTTTTCTTTTCTCCTATTTTAGAAACTTTAATTTATGAAATGAAGAACAATAAATTACTTCTGAAATTGACAATGAATTATCTTAAATTTGTGAAAATGAAAATATTTTTTTTTCTTATTATTAATTTCTTTGTTGCTGTATTTTTTTGGTATTATATGACTATTTTTTGTATAATATATCGTTATTCTCAAGTAAAATGGTTTATAAGAGGTTGGATTTCTTTTTTTTATTCATTTTTACATTGTTTAATTTTTTCTTTTATATTTACTTTATTTAGATATTTATCTTTTGATTTAAAAAATCGAAATCTTTATAATTTAAGTTTATTTATAAGAAAATTATTTTAATTCCTAATTTTTAATAATAAGATATTGAAATAATAATTTTATTTTTTTGAAAAATTTAATTTAATAAATATATCTTTAAAATAAAATTCAGTTTTGATTTTATTTACTTTTTTTATTTTCATTTAAAAAATCATTAAAATAGAAATATGGTTTCTCATTATTTTTTATTCAATTAATAAAAAATTAAAGAAAGTATATTGAAAAAATGGGTGTTTAATATATTAATTTTCTTTTGGTAAAATAAGGAAAATAATTATTTGAGAAATTGTTTTTAATAAATATTATTCTTAGTTATTTTATGGTCTTTTTATATTTGGGTCTGTCATTTTAAATTTCAATCTAAAATTAAACTTGGTTAACTGATTTTATAAAAATTGAATTTACTTTTTACAATTACAATATAGAGATGATAGTGTTAATTATCAAATTAATTAGTTTTATCTAGAAATTTTAGATTTTTAAGTTAAGAATTACAAATCAAAAATATCTGAAAAACAAACAAATATCAAAAAAGTTTGATATGTTTTTCAAAGGAATATTTTTTTTTTTTCTTTACAAAATTTTTTGTGAAATATTTATTCTTCTTGAGTTTTTAAGTTAAATTTTTACTTTCAAGGAAATATTCTTAATTTACTATTTATATGATTATTTTATATTTTTTTTTCCTTTTATAATTTTAATGATATTAATGTTTCTCCGTTTGTTTAACAAATTAATTTTAATAATTAATAATGTAATTTTTTTGATAACGCAATATTATTATTTATTTAATGATTAATCCTTGATAAAAAATTTTGTTTTATATCTTTTATATTATATATTTAAAAGTATTTGAAAATTATAAAAAGTAACAATGAATAGATTAATTTATTTATATTTTGAAGGGTAATATACATTTTTAATCCTTTCAAAAGTATAATAATTGAAATAGTAAGATTTTGTTTAATATAAGATTAGGGATTTAAAAACAATAATTGGGATTTAATATTTTAAATATTTTTTAATTTAAAATTTTTTAATTTAAAAATTAGAAAAAATGAAACAAAAAAAAAACAAAAAATAATTTTCTTGTATTATATTATTATTTTTCATTAAAAACATTTAAATTAAAAAGCAAATTTTATCTAATAATGCAAAATTATATATTTTTATTTTTTTTTTTATTGAATGAAAAAAATTTATCATATAAAACTTTTTTCATAAATAAGAATAATATTTATTTATCTATTTAAAATATATTTATTTTGAATATATTATAATTCATTTCCTTTATTTTTAAAGAATATTTTCATTAATTACATTCTTATATTTTTCTAAAATAATAGAAACTAATTTTTTCAAAATTTTTGGTAGGATTTTTTTAGTAAAATTATATTATCATTAAAATAAGGAAAAAATTCATTCATATTTATTTCATTTTTATAATAATAATTTTTAAATCTTTTATTTCTTTAAGTTTCAAAGAAAAAAGAATCAACATTAAATTAATTTTTTAAGAATAAATAAAAATATAAATAAAATTTCAGTAACATAAAAATAAATTAATTATTATTTGAAAACTAAATATGATATTTAGTTCATTTTCTTTTGGAGTTCAAATTTTAACAAAATACAAAAATCATAAAAGAATAATAATATAAATGGGATTTAATAACTTTAATTATAATAAAAATAAAAATCTCATTAAAGTTAAGTTATTTAAATAATAATAATTTATATTTAAAATGTCAAGTGATATTGATATTTCAGATGATAATTGGGCTGAAGTTGATGATTATGATGAAATTGAAGAAGAAGAAAAAAAAGAAACAAATAATAAATTAGAACTTAAAGAAGATAAAAAAGAAGAAAATTTGGATAATAATAAAAAAAAGAAAGTTATTGTTGAACCCAAACGTGATGAAAACAATAGTAATATTAAAACATATGAAAAAGAAATCAAAAAAAATAAGATAAAAAAAGAAAAAGAAAAACATCTAAATGAAACTGAAAATATAGCTGATAAATATACTTTTATATATACAAAAGAAAAAGATGATATTAAAGATGAAAAAAAGGAAGAAAAAAAAGACTTTTCTCAATTACAAATTCAAGATGAAATAAACTTAGAAATAAGTAAAATAGATATTAAAATAAAAGAAGAAATTAAAAAAGAAAATGCAGATGTTAAAATAAATAAAGGAATTAAAGAAGAAAATACAGATATTAAAATAAATGAAGAAATTAAAGAAGAAAATAAAGAAAAAACAGATATTAAAATAAATGAAGACATTATAGAAGAAAATAAAGAAAAAACTGATATTAAAATAAATGAAGACATTATAGAAGAAAATAAAGAAAAAACTGATGAAAAAAAAGAAGAAAAAGCAGAAGAGATTAAAGAAGAAAAAAAAGAAGAAGAAGAAGAGGATTTAAAATTAGATGATATCTCTACTTCAGAAAAAGAAAAAACAATAGAAAATGAAAAAAAAGAAAATGTCATAAAAAATAAAATATCTCAATACGAAAATATAACTCAAAATTATATGAGAAGAAGAGGAAGAGGAAATTATTCAAGAAAAGGGAATAATAATTTTTCAAGAAGAGGAAGAGGAAATAGAAGAAGAAACAATTATTATGAAGATAACTTTAATAATTCTTATTATAATGATGATAACAATTATGAAGATTATTATGAAAATCGAAGAAATTTAAATAGAACTACTGTTAGTTTTATTAATATAAGTAGAAGACCTATAATTGTTCAACCAAGAAATGCTGAAGCAACAATTTTTTATAGAAATGAACATAAAATAAAAATTAGATATAATTAAAATTTTTTAATATACAATATACAAATATAAACATATAACTTAACAAAAAAAAGCAAACATAAAAAATGTTAGATTTACCCAAAACAATGGAAAATGACAATTAAATTGAGTGATGAATAAAGTTTAAAACTTAAAGGAAAGAGTTAAGAATTTAATTATATATGTGAAAAAAGGAAATTGAATAAGAAATATTGGATATGACTTATTTGATCATGCTTAATTAGGAAATGGAATGATTGTTTTGTTTTCTTTTATAATATAATTAATTATTGGATTTTTTAAAAATTTTTATTATGTCATAATCAAGTTTTTAAGTATAATATGATTATATATATTTATTATTTTAACATTTTCTATTTTTAAACATACTTTATTCCCTTTTTACTTAATTCAAGAAAAGCACCATCTAATTTTTATTTTGTAATTCTGTTTAAGTTCACTTTTACAATTTAAAACAGATAAAAATTAAACAAAAACTTTAATAAACTTTTTATCATTTATTTTCTTTTGAATTAAACTAAAAAATAACACAAAACAAAAATAAATAAAAAAAATTTCAAAATTTAAAAAATTAATAATATGTCAATATTTGAATCAAAAGAATATTCTTCAATTTCAGTAAGCAAATCATAAAATGAAGAATTTGACTCAAATTGTATAAAAATAGGAAATGTTGATAATGATCCAAATGGTCAAAATAAAATATGTGTATCATCAATGAAAGGATATTTAAGAATATATGAATCTCATTTTCAGTCAAATTCAACAGATCAACTTTTATTTGAAAAAAATTTGAAGAAGCAATTCTTCAAATAGATATAGAAAATTATATAATAAAATCAGATGAATATCAATTAGGAATATTACAATCTAATCGTTTTTTTTTATTAAAAATACCCCAAATTAAAAGAAGCAACAAATATAGAAATAAAATCAGATAATAAATTAAAAAGAAAAGGACATATTTTACAAGAGGAAAAATAGGTGAAAGAAATAATGATATTGTATTTGTTCAATCTATTGATGGAGCAGTTTCAATATATGAACAAGATACTTTAATTAATACAGTTGTTTTTAGTGAAGTTTTTTTTCCCGGTCAAATTGGGTTTTTAAATAGGAAAGATTCTTTTATTATATCTAATACTGCTTATGAAATTGAATATTATAGTTATAATAATTTAGCTACTTTAAAAGCTAATAGTCAAAATAGTAATTTTAATCATCAATGGAAAGTTAATGTTGGGGAATTAACTATTCAAATTCAAATTATTTATAATAATGTTAATAAAAAAGAAGAACTTGTTTTTTTATCTCAAACAATGTTAAATTTAATTAATGAAAATAGAAATGTAATTTATCAAAAGAAATTAGATTATAAACCAAGAACTTTTTATGTATATAATATAACAGATCATAAATATTAAACTAATAAATAATTTGAATTAATGTGTATGATATCAACAAGTTTAAATCATATATTAATATATATGGGAATAACATTATCTTGGGCTGTAAAAGTATAAGAAACTCCAATATATTTAAAATTAGCTGATTTTGATAGAATTAAATCAATAAGATGTTCCTTAAGTGAAAATGGTAGATTAAATGTATTATATTTAGGAATTCAACAAGTGAAAAATACTCAAATTATACAATCTAAACAAATGGACCAAAATTTCCTTCTTAAAAAAAGCGAAAGATTAAATCAAGTTATAGAAAATTATTCTAAAGGTGTTACAGTATCTCCAGATACCTTATTAACAATAAATGCAATAATTAATCAAAATATATATTATTATAATCAACCAGGAGTCAAAATATTTTATAAAGATAATTTTGGGAAAATTTTAAGAGGACATATACATTTAGAATTTTCATATGATGGAACAGAAGCTGAAAAAATAAGAATTAAAATGTTATTTGTGATGTCCCATATTTAAACATAGTAATTTATCTAAAGAAGATGGAGTTCTTAAAAAAACTTTAAATTTTAGAGTTATTTCTGCATTATATCCTACTTTTTCTAATGTTGATATTTATGCTACTTATTTTGTCAAAGATAAAAATAATGAAAAAATTTTCCAAAGTACTTTTGTAAGTGTTGACTTACCTTTAACTTTATTTTTAAGAGTTCATCAAGAAAATAAAAAAGGAGATTCTCAAAATAAAATTACTTTAAATAATGATAAAAATCCTTTAGAATTAGATGTAATTTTTAAAGATTTAACTGGATTATATAGATAATGATTTAGTTAGAAAGAAAAAAAATATAATTACTTTTATTTATCCTAATAGAAGTGAAGTTACTATTATTGTTTCTAAACAAAATGGAAAATATAGAATTCAATCTATTCAAATGGAAAGTATATTATTCATAAAAAATCAAATTGTTAAAAGAATAAATGAACATTTTAATTATCAAGTTGAATGTTTTATTGATGATCAAATTAATTTTGGTAAATATATTGATTATATTAAAACTCATTTTCAATTAATTCAAGAGAAAAAAGCAACTCATAAAGAATTAGAAAAATATTCAACTTTATATACCACAATTCAAAAAAGTTTATTGAATAAATATCAACAGAAAAATCCTCCTAAATTATTAAGTTTAGATTATTTATTAAAGCAAGTTTATAAAAATATGACTAATGAAAGTCAAAAAATTTTAGATATTGAAAGCCAACTTAAAATATGTCATAGAGATATAATAATATGGACTGAATTAATATTATATTTATTAAAATTAAGAAGTAAAATGAGTGAACAACATTATCAAATTTTAAAAAGTGCTTTTCCATTAGATAATGTTTCTAACAGTGACAATTGTTAGGAAGAAGTTATTTTTGCAAATATGGGAAATTTAATATTATATTATTTTCAAAATTCATATAATTTACAAAAAATTCTACCTATTAATGATTTAGAAAGATGGGCAAAATATTTATTGACTTTATTTAAAAATATTATCAATAAACATGGATTCGGAGATATCAATAATGAATGAAATAATTGAATTCTATAAAATTCAATTTTTCTAAATCAAATTTAATTAAAGAAAAGATATTATATAATGATTAATATAAAAAAAGAAATTGTTTTAAGAGTGATTTTTAATATTTTTTAGTCAATATCATTTTCTAAAATTACCATAATTAAAAAATTACCTATAAAAAATTTAAATGTAATATTAAAAATCCTTTAAACTATTATTTTTATTCATTCTTTTTGGACTTATCTTTTTTTGTATCGATAAGTTTCAATTGAACAAGAATTCCAAATAAAGAAATTAAAATCCAAGCAAGATAATATAAATACACATAATAATTTCTAATTTGTTTTAATTGTTCCCATTCTTTATGTTTAATCAAATCAATAATTTGATTTTCATCAGGATAATGACCAATAACAAAAGAAGCACCTCTGATAATTAAATAACCTCCAATAATAGCAGTTCCAATAGCTAATCCTTTAATATATAAGAAATGAGCTATTAAAGCAAAAATAATCATACATCCAGCAATAATAACCCAATATAATGTATCCGGATTAGTATTAATATATCTTAATGCAATTTCATATAGAAATGTTCCTGCACAATATCCAACAAAAGCACCAACAATAAGAATTAATAATTTTAATGCTTTTGATAATAATATTCCTAATAATAATCCTATGAAAAATGATATTGCAATTATTATCCAAACTACTTTTGTTGAAGTTATTGTAATTAGATTAAATACAATTATTATTACAACTAAAGAGAAAAATGCTCCTCCTATTAATATTGCTGTTGGAATAATATATTTTCCACCTACGAATGTTAAGAATGCTCCAATAAGTACTAATACAATACAAGTTAAATATTTATTTTTATTTAAAAATTCTTGGAAGAAATAATCATTTGTAGGACAAGCATATTTAGAACTTCCTTTAATAATATTTAAACAATTATTAGGATTAAAATCTTCAAAATTATTCATAATTTCATAAATATTTTTACTATTTTTTTTTTTATCACAAGTGATTTTATATTTAGTAGTATAATTAGGATAATCATCTTTATTATTTCCATTACAAGTATCTCCAACAGTAAAATTAATCCATATTCCAGTAGTTTTTTCATCTTCATTAGTTTCAATCCATTCACTCCAAGTATTTTTAGGAACATTTTTTTTATTTGCAACATTTAAAGTTCCTGTATATCTAATATAATTATTTCCATCTTCAGTATAGATTAAAGTCGAATTACTTTCTTCATTATCTATTTTTGTTACAGTATCTTGACAAAAATTTACATATGCTTTCCCATTTGATGTTGTTATTGTTTGATCAGCTGTTTTATTTTGAACACTTTGAAAATTATATACTTTATATTTTTTCACCCAAAAACATTTTATATTTAATGCGTCTTCTGCAGCTTCAATTATTCCTTTTTTTTCAATTTTTTTACTTAAGAAATTGTAATTTGGCTTCATTATTTTTGGTTCTGATAAAGAAAGAAGGAATATTAAAAGAAACAATAATTTTTTGTGCATATTTGTTTTTTCGTTTAATTATGATTATTATTCTCAATTAAGTATATTTTTGATTTTTTTAAATTTTTTTTTTTTTATAGTAAAACGATTAGATTTAATTCCTGAAAAATAATTATTTTTTTTGGGTTTAAGATTTAATAGAATTCTGTTTTTTGGAATTTTTCATAAATAAAATCGAATGTTAAATAAATTATATATTAATATATTAAATATTTAATTAATAAATTTTGAATGAATTTTATTCTTTTCAGTGAATAAATCTTCATGCTCACAATTAAAAATAAGAAAATTCCAATATTTGAATTTTTAATAATATTTGAAATTTGAGTATTTTTATTTAATATTATTAATTAAAAATTCATAATTAAAAGAATTTGATAAATCTAATTAAGTATTTCTATGACTTATAATTAATCTAATATTATTTTACATATTAAAAAATAAATAAGTTGGATTTTTTTGAAATTTTATCCATATTTATTCTATTCTAAACTTACATTAATTTCATAATTTATATATTATTCTTTCCATTTATAATAAAATAAATTCACATAAAATATGAAGATTAAATATCTTTATTTTTTGTAACGACTTCTCTCTCTAGTTAAATAAAAAAGAAAATTAATAAAAATCTGCTCATGAATTTAGATTATAATTAATAACTTATAATAATAAAATTACAGACTTTGAATTATTGTGATTTTGTAATTAGATTATTCTCAAAATTGAGTTATTTTCTGTTTATTGTAAATATTTTATTTTATAAAAATGTTATATTAATTAGGATTTACATTTCTAAATTTCATAACATTAATGCTTATTTGAATTATTTAATGATGTAAATGCTCTTTGAATAAGAAATTTATTTTGCTTGAATTTTTAATACAAAAATTTATTTGAGTAATATTATTTTAAAGTTCCAATTTGGAACTCCCCTCTTCAATCCCAATCCAAACCATATTTGAGTAAAGTGGGGTGGTTATCTATATCAGGTTTTCTGAATACAATAGACTAATCCTTTCAAATGATTTAATTTAATGTAATTTCAATATTTAACAAATTATAAAAATTAATTTATTTAAGTATAAATATAACATACATTTTATTTAATTTGATTTATTTTATGCATTTAATAATTGGGGATTGGGGATTGGGGATTGGGGATTGGGGATTG
>JAJJLU010000645.1:0-24991 GCA_023807065.1 Isotricha intestinalis | reverse complement strand
CCAATCCCCAATCCCCAATCCCCAAGCAAATAAAATTAATTCAAAAGGATTATTTATTTTATTTTGACACATTTTTTTTCTTTTTTAGTGAGATTTTTGTTTAAATGTTTTTTTGTTAAATTAATTAATCATTAAAAGTAAATTTTTAGTTTGTATTTTTCAATTATTATAATAATTCTTTTTAATTATTTAATGTTTAAAATGTAAAAATTTAAAAATTATAGAATATATATAAAATAATTTTTTGAATTATATATTTCTGAAATTTTATTTACTGTTTAAAAAAATAAAAGTAAAATAAATAATGAATAAATATTTAAATATTTTGAACTATTATCACCACCATTATTATTACCTGGATTTTCACTAGCTGTCGTAACAGTAATAGTATTAGTACTAGAAACAGTTAAAGTAACACTAAGAGCACCATCAGAAGTATCAGTTCCAGCAACATTATTACCTATTAATTTATAAGTACCTGCAGTTGAAAGAGTAGCAGCAGTACAAGAAAAATCAGCACTTCCAGAAGCAGTAATTGATACAGCTGTAGTAGTACTACATGTTAAAGCACTTGTTACTGAATCACTATCACTTTTAACTAAAGATAATCCAGTAAGAGTTTTTACTGTTGCTACAGCAGTTGATGTTAATGTTAATTTTACTTCAACATTTGAACCTGTATTCACAGATTGACCTGTTTTCAGAGATATTGTAATGCCAGATGGTGGTGCTTGTTCAGCATCATTTATAGTCATTGAATTAGTATTCAAACAAGTACCAGTAACAGAAGGTGTAATTGTAGGAGAGGCAGAATCATCTAATGTATAAGTTCCTGCAGGTGGTGAAGATGCAGTACATGATATAGTGGCAGTTCCACTTTCTGCAATTGCAGTTGATGTGACTCCAGTACAATCTAATGCAATTGCTGCTGAACCAGATTTAATAATCTTAAGTCCTGTTACAGCTGTTAAAGTAAATGAATTTGAAGAATCAGCATTTGTAACTATTATAGATATTTCTAAAGATGCACTTGTTGTTTTTGTTTGACCAGTTGCAAGATTAAAAGTTAGATCACAAAATGAAAAAGTAATTAATGATAAGGTTATTAAAATATTTAAAGATTTCATTTTTTTAAATCACAATTGTTTTTCATATTCTTTATATTTAATTATTTAGTTGTTATAAAAATTATAAAGGTTTTATTAAATTTTCGAAACGATAAAACATCAAATGAATTACGTTTTATAAATTATAAATTTAAATATTAAAATATTATCAGATTAAATATATTGATTTATTTTTTTAAATCAAATAAATTAATAAATCAATATATTTTAGATTTCATGATTAGTATATAATACTCTATTTCTTGAAGAATATAATTAATAAAAAAATAAAGAATTGATCATTTAATAATCATTTGAAGATTATATAAATTATTTTTTAATTTATTATTCTTATTTTTTATTTTTATTTTTCTATTGTTCTAAGATAAAAAAATATTAAAATCAAAGAATTAAAAATTCAATTTTATCTTAATGATAATGAAAAAAAAGAAAAAAATAAATTTAATAATATTATAAAATTTTTTAAATATATTAATATCAATTAAAGATAATATACATTCTTATAAAAATTTTTTTAGTTGGTTTTGATATAAAAGATATATTTTTAAATTTTATAAATATTAAAAAAGAAAGAAGTGATAAGATGAAGAATAAGAATATACAAATATATTTATTAAACAATTTGATTTATTCTTCTAAAATTTTAAAGGCGTTAATGAATTTGAAAAATTAATGATATCATTGACAAAATATAAGGAAGTAAATAATCAATTATTTCATGTTAAATATTATGATATTTAAAATAAATAAAAAATAAAAAAAATATATTCAAAAAAAATATCTATAAAAATTTTGTATAAATTTCAGCAAAAACTTCAGAATTATTAACCTTAATATCACTTTTTATTTTTTTATTATTTTTTTTCTTTATTTCTTTATTTTCATTATCATCTTTATTATTATTAAGTTTATTTTCATCATTTCTTTTATAAACAAAAACTTTAATTTTTTTTCCAAAATAAACTTTCTTTTGAGAATTTTTAATCATATTTTTAAAAGAACCATCTGATGAAATATCAGTTTTTTCACTATAAATACTTTCTTCTTTTTCATCATTTATTTCATTATCAAAATTTAATTTTTTTTTTAACTTTCCAATAAGAACTAATTTATTATTATTATCAATAAAATCATTAGATTTTATTTTTTCTCTTTTTTTTAAATCTAAAGAATTTTCTTTTAATTGAATTTCTTCTTTAGATTCAAAATTCTTTTTTAATTTAATTGGTGTTGGTTTAAGTAAATTTTTTTTTTTATTTGTTGATAAATCATCATTATAATTAAATAATAAATCACCTTTTGTTGGTGTTAAATTTTCTATTATTTTTCTTGATTCTTCATTTATTTTTTTTGTGTTTAAATCTTTAATTTCTTTTTCAGTTAAAAAATTAGAAATTGAATTTTCATTTTTTTTTTTTTCTTTTTTTAAAAAAGAAGCACTTTCAAAATTTTTCATATTTTTATTTTTTTTTTCTGGAGTATTATTTTCTTTTAAATTCTCTAAAGAAATATTTTCTTTTCTTTTATCAGGACAATTTTCCTTATGTATTGGAAATACATTTTTACTACAAATATGATTTGGATTAAATGGACATTGAAAATAATATTTATTTAAATGATTTTTGTTTTTACATGTTTTTAAGTGTTCTTCTATATTTTTTACTTGATTTCCACATAATAACGGACAAAAGACATTAAACATTGACATTTTTTTAATTTTTTTTTTATTAATATTTAACTGTTTAATTAAATATGTTATTATAATCTTAATATTTTTTATATTTACATTTCAAAATTATAATTTCTTAACTTATATTTTTTTATATTATTGTATAAATAAATGATATAAACTTATATAATTAAATTTTTTTTACTTTATAATTTACTATTTATTTAATAGATATCAATACTTAGAAAAAAAAATGTTGAATAAAATTCAAATTTCCTTTGCAATTAATATTTTAATAATTATATTTGGATTTACTGCTTTAGTGCCTGAAATAGTAACAGCAAGTTCAAAAAATAAAAGCAAAACAGATTTAGAGTTTTATAAAACAGTATATGATTTTTTTCGATTTTTCACAAATGATGGAAATGTATATTCAACAATAATTTCATGTATAATTATATCATATCAAATATCAATACTTTTCTTTGGTTTAAACCCAAATATTTTAAATAATAATTATTTATATTTATTAGCTTTAGGATCTGCTGTATCAGAAATTATAATTTTATTAGTTGTTTTTATTTTATTATTACCTTACTTTGGTCTTTGGGTAATTTTTGCTAATTATGCAATGTTTGTCTTACATGTTTTAATTCCTATTATAGTTACATTTAGATTTATATTTTTTGATAAAAAAGAATCTAAAATTTCTAATAAGCAAACGTTATTTGGTTCTGCTCCTGTTTTAATTTATGGAATTATTATTTTAATTTTAGTTCTTTCAGGAGTATTTAATAAAGAAAATAATAGAATTCCATATCCTTTCTTTAACTTTGATTCTGAGTCTTGGTTATTTTCAACTTTCTCTGTTATTGGAATTATTGCTGTTACTTTTGGATTATGTATTTTATTCAATTATTTAAATGAAAAATATGGAGAAGTATTATTTGAGGAAAAAGAAGATAATACTGATTTAAATAGTCATGATAATAATCCTTTAAAAACTCAATCTGATAATCATTCTTTAGAATTATAATTAATGGTGAATTATATTAAATTAGGAAAAATAATTTATTTTTAATTATTTTATTTTTATTTATTTTTTTTAATGAAAATGCTTTTATTATTTTCTGTTTTATTTTTATCAAATTGTAAATTATTAAGTGTAATTCAAATTAACAGACATGGAGCAAGAACAGCGGCTAATTTTTTTAAAGGGAAATTTAATAGTTTAATGGGAGAAAATATGAAATTAACTCCTCATGGATATAACCAACATAAAATATTAGGAAAAATAATAAGAGATATTTATATAAATAAAAAGCACTTTTTAGATAATACTTTTAATCCAATTCAATTTGAAATATTTTCAACTCCAATGCAAAGAACAATATTTAGTGCTGAAGGCTTTTTATCTGGATTATATCCTTATAATAATATTAAAATAAAATATCAAGATGAAAATTTTCCTTTGGAAAAAAACGAATATTCTCCTTTATATTATACTAATATTTTTTCTTCTTTTTTTTATAACTCTTATTCAAATTCTAATTATAAAGATATTATTATTAATGTAATAAGTCCAAAAAATGATTTTATGCTTCATCCTACTAAATGTAAATTTAAAGGAGAATATGTTCAAAATTTAATTAAAAACAGTTTAAAAGAAATATTTAATATTGATAAAAACGATGTTAATTCTTGTAAAAGTGATTTTGAAAAATTTTTAAATATTAAAATAAATCCAAATACAAACGTAACAGAAGCTAAATTTATTAGTGAAATCCAAAAATTATTTTATGTGTTTAAATATCATTTCGATAAAGATTTAAACATTATAAATACTAAATGTTTACAATTGGTTAAAAAAGTTTTATTAAATAAATTTTATGGTAAAGTTGAGCCTCAATTAAATAAATTCGGAGTCAGTGCTTTATTTACTGAAATTTTAAGAAAATTTCAATCTGATTTTTCAAGAAGAACGTTCTTAAGACCTGATAATAAAATTTATACTGTTTATTCAGCTCATGACTCTAATATTGTTAGATTAATTAAAAATTTATTTTCTGAGGAATTTATTAATAATCAAATAGAACAATCTCTTAATAATAATGAAGTTTTTGATTTTATTATTCCTCCTTATGCGTCTTCTTTTATTTTTGAATTACATGAAAATGATAATGAAAGAGATAAATATTATGTTGAAATATATTATAATGGAAAATTGATAAAAGAAAATTTAAAAAATATTAGTAATGAATATAATGGAAAAATTCCTTTTGAAGAATTTAAAAAGTTATTAGAAAATTCTATTGATAAAGATTATTTTAAAATTGATTGTAGTCAACCTAAAGAAAAACATCATAAAGATAATAAGGTTTTTCTTGATTTATAAATTATTTATATATAATATTATTAAATTTATGTTTTATTTTACTTTAAACTATTAATAGAATTTATATTTTTTTATTCCTTAAGAATTTAAATAAAAATATTAAACATTAATTATTGATACTTTATATTTAATAGAATTAATATTTTTAAAATATATAAAATAAATATTTTATTTAATATACTTTATAAAAAAACACAAATGAAATAAATATAAATCAAATAATATTAATATAAAATTAATTAATCATTAATAAATAAAGAAATAAAATGACTAAATTCATTCTTTTTTTATTCTTCATTTCTTTATCAAAATCTCATTTTGAAGAAATAAAAAATAAATATAACAGACAAAATATAAAAGGAGGAAAAACATTAAATTTTTATATAAATATAGAAAAACTAACATTAAATGAAGAAGGAATAATAATATTTAAATCAGATCACGAAGATCCAATAAAATCATTTAAATTAAAATATACTTTTTCAAATAAAAAGCCAAATTCAGAATCAGATTTCAAAGATTTAAAATCAGATAATTTAATAAAATTTAACAAAACAGAAATTAATTTATTTTATCATTTATATTTTAAAAAAAAAGAACAAAGCAATTATTTTTATTTACAAATAGAAATCCCTGGAAAAGGAGAATACATTGAATACGCTTATTCAAATTTAAATATAATAGAAATAAAAAGTGGAAGTGAATATCAAGGATCAATTATTGTTGAAGATTTTATTCCTTATTTTTTAAAAGTATATGTAACATGTTTACCTTATTTATATCCTAATTATTTATTAGTTTCAAATTCAAATGATATGATTGTAATTAAAAATTTATTTGAAGATAATAATAATATATTAAAGAATAAGTATTTAATTCAATGTGATAAAAATATTTTATCAGGTGAAAAAAGCTTCTTTTATATTGAATTTTTTGGTTATTCAAAAGAAATATTTTATTTCATTAAAAATATGGATAATAGTATAAAAGTGAAAAATAAAGAAAAAAGAACAAATATTGAATTAATCAATTTTGAAAATGTAAATCCTTATAGTCAATTATATTTTTATGGAAATTATATTTATAAATCAAATGATATTATTTATATTGAACCAGTGATAGGAAATGTAAGATCTTATTATTCAAATAGAATTGAGAATTATAATTTTGATTCTTTTTTTCCAAAAGAAAATAAAGATGAAAAAGTAAATGGTAATTACATTAAAGTTTATTCAAATTTTGATTTATTTACTTTTTATTGTGATTCTTATTGTTATTTTAATTTATATATTTTACATTCTAATGAAAATCACGAAGTTAAAGATTTAACTTATTATTTTCTGGTTTCAAGAAATAATCCTCAAAAAGCAATTATTAAATTTAGAGATGAAGATTTAATTAAAGATGAAGTTTTAAAATTTAAAAGTGTAAATAAAAAAAAAGTAACAATTTCAATTAATCAAGATAATATTATTTCAACAATTCAACTTAATGAAGATAAAGATATTGATTTTTATTATCCTTCTAAAAAAAAAGTAAATATTACAATAGAATTAACAACAAACAGTGAAGAAACTTTAATAATAGTTAATAGATATTATGATGGATTATGTACTATTTATAAAAATGAAATAATAATTCCTCAAAGAATAAATAAAATATGTGGAATCTTTTATTTACCTGATACTCTTTATTATGATAAATTCGCAATTAAATTTTCCGGTTTAACTTTTCATCCTTCTTTTAACGTTGGAATTGTTAAATCAAAAGAAATAATTTCTCCTTTAAATTTATTATTAGATGAAGAAGATTTATATAATGGAAATTCAATTGAAATTTTAAATCCTCAAAAATATCTTTTTGAAAGTGAGTTAAGTCCTTTAGAAAGTTATTATATTATTGTTTATTTTAATCAAAATTACAAACAAACAATTGATAAAATAACTTATGAGTTTATTACTTATGATAATTTATATCCTTTTTTATTTCAAGATACTCCTCAATTATTAACAAAAGAAACTGAATTTAAATTATTACAAAATAGCGAATCAAATAAAAAACTAATTATTATTGTATCTAAATTTGGAAATAAAATAATAAAAATGAATTTAAAAGTTAATGATTATTTAATTAATGAAGAATATTTAGAAAAGCCATTTAATTTTTATTTTTATGAAGATTTAGGAATATCACTTTTTTTAGATTTTAAAAAAATAAATAATAATGATAATTTCGAAGGAGCTTATGTTTATTATAATTATGTTACTGATTCTGAAATTGATAATTTTCAAACAAATGAAAATTTCGCTATTTCATATTCATATGATGAACAAACAAACATTACTTCAATTCACTTTAATAATCCTTTTAGTAGAAAAATTACAGATATAAAACCAATTGAAATATCTTATAAAATTTTTTGCGAAAGAATTTTAAATGATAATTATACTTTTAATATAAGTAAAATTAATTATATGAATGCTAATGTTTCTTTAATTTCAAATAATTCTTTCATTACTGTTCAATTAAAACTTGATAGAAATTTAGATTATAATATATATGTTACGGGAAGAGTCACTGAAAAAAGTTCTCAATTAAGACCTATCTTTTTTTATCCTAATATTGTTTTAAGAAAATTTATTGATGATGATAATGTTATTAAAAAGAATACTTCAAATGTGTATAAAGTTTTCATTTTTATAGCAATATTATTAATAGGTGTTTTAATTTTTGTTTATATATTATATTCAAAAATGAAAAAAACTCAAAATAGAGGAAACTATAATCAATCTCGATATCAAAATTTAATTTCTCAAATTTAATTAATGTTAAAATTTAAAATATATAACATTAAAAAAATATATTTATTTAAAGAAAAAAAATTTAAAAATTTAAATAAAAAAAATAAAAAAAACATAAATGTCATTAATTATTATTTGTTTATTGATGTGAGAAAATTGATGTTTTATATTTAAAATTTATAACAAATGAAGATTTGAAATTTTATCATTTAAATATTAAATAATTATAAAATTTGTTTATTTCTGATTTTTTTATTTTTATATATGATTAAGTATTAAACCTGCTATTTCTATTTGAAAAATTGAGACATAATCTTTTACTTTTATTTTATTGTTTTTTAGGAAATGTTATCTTTTAAAGGAATTATTCCAATTATTTTACCTTAAAGAAAAGAAAAGTAAATAAAGAAAAAAAAAGATATTAGAATTATTAAGAAATTGAGAATAAATATTTTATTTGTTTAAAAAAAAAAAAATTGAATTTTCTTTAAAATACTTTTTGTTAGATTTTTGTTATGAATCATATTAATTTTCAGATATATATTAAATTATATAATAATATTATTTTGAAATAAAAAAACATAATTATTTTATTTTCTTTCTTTTTTTCCTAATTCTTTAATTTTTATTTAAAAATAAAGGAGATAATGATTATAAAAATACTATTTATTTTTTAATCAATTTTAATATATTTTCATCTTTACAAATAACTTCACAATTTTTAACATTATCCCAAAAAAATTCCTCCATACTCATTACATTTTCAGTATTAAAATTAGATAAATTTAATTTTTTTAACGAATTACATCCTTCAAATAAATTATTCATTTCTAACACATTTTCAGTATTAAAATTAGATAAATCTAATTCAATTAAAGAAGAACAATTTTTAAACATATTAGAAATATCAGAAATATTTATAATATTAAATTTAGAAATATTTAATTCTTTTAACTGACGACAACCACAAAACATATTTTTAACATCAATTAAATTATCAGTTTTAAAATGAGATAAATTTATTGAATTTAAAGAAGAACAATCATAAAACATAGAACTTAAATCAACTACATTTTCAGTATTAAAATTCTTTAAATTAATAGAATTTAATGAATTACATTCTGCAAACATAAAACTCATATCTGTTACATGTATAGTATTAAAATTTGACAAATCTAAATTTTTTAACGAAGAACATTTTTTAAACATATTTTTCATATTTATTACATTCTCAGTATTTAATTTTGATAAATTTAATGATGATAAAGAACTACAATTCTCAAATAAACTATCCATTGATGTTATATTTTTAGTATTAAAATTAGATAAGTCTAAAGAATTTAAAGAAGTACAATTTTTAAACATTTTTTCAATATTTATTACATTTTCTGTGTTAAAAGAAGATAAATCTAAAGATAAAAGAGATGAACATCCTGAAAATAAAAAGCTTAAGTTTTTAATTTTATTTGAATTAATTTTTGAAATGTCTAAATTTGTTAAAGAAGAACATTTTGTAAATGTTCCTATCATTGAAGTTATATTTTCAGTTATAAAATTAGAAAAATCAATTAATTTTAATGTTTCACAATTTTGAAACATACAATTTAAATTACTTAAAGGGTTTTTATATTCAAATTTAATAGTAAATTTACCTTCTCTTAGGAATTTATATTTAAAAGTAAAATCAATTTTTTTATTATTAATATATATATTACAATCTTGAGATATTTCATTTTTATTTTCTTCTCCAAATCCAATCATTGAAATTAAAGAAGAACTCATGAAATTTAATATTTGAATTTGTTTTCCTACTTGATTTTGATTTATAACATGTTCACATATAATAAAATTATTAATATTACTATTATCACTTATAAATTTAGGAATTTTTATTGAATCAGTTATTCCTAAATTACTATTTATTATTTGTAAATATTGAATAAAATAATTTTTATAATTTAATTCTTCATTTTTATAAATTGAATTATTTCCATTTATTGATTTCATTTTATTTAAAAATAATTCAGTATCATTTTTTAACTTTCTTAATTTATTCATGTTTATTTCTAGATCATTTAATAAATCTTCAATTTGTTCAACTTCAGTACTTAAAAATCCTATTTTTGCAAAAGGAATAATTTTATGTGAATTAATAGGATGTTTAACTAAACAAGATTTACAAATATTACAATTACAACTAGCACAAAAAAATTCATATTGCTTAGAATGATTAATACAAGTAAAATTAAATAAATTTGGTATTTGAATATTCTTTAAATTACTTTGAGTTTTATTATCTTTTTTAAAAAAAGGATGATTTAAATAATCTTTAAAAGAAATTCTTTTTGAAATATCTACATCTAACATTTTTAATAATAAATCAGTTAAATCTTTATCTTGAGTTGATTTAGGTTTTTTCCCTTTTTTAATTGAAGTTAATAATTGATTTAAATTTTTTCCATTATAAAGATATTCCTTAAATATCATATAATATATTAAATTTCCTAAGACCCAAATATTATTTTTTTCTAAATTTTTTTCTCCTTTTAAAACTTCAGGAGACATTGTTAAAGAAATACTTAAATCTTTATTATCATATAAATATTGACTTAAATCATAATCAGATGTTTTTATTGTAATATTGGGTAAAGTATTTAAGGTTATTAAAAGATTTGATACTTTAATATCTCTTATTGTTAAATTAGATTCATTTATTTTTTCAAAAATATTATTTATTTGTTTTAACATTTGTCTTATTTCATCAATTGAAAGATTATTTTCTCTTATTTTTAAGTAATCTTCTAAATTTAAAGGACAATATTCCATAATAAAATATAAAAAGTTATTTGAATCTATTGTTTCTTTTAATCTAATATTATTATTTTCTAAGTTTAATTTTGTAATTATATTTTCATTTAATTCTTTCTTTGTAAGAGATTTATATTTTGATTTATCTATTTCTTTTATTGCATATATATTTCCTGTTTTTATATTTTTTACTTTGAAGATTTTACCAAAATTTCCAGATCCTATAGTTTCTAATTTCATATAATCACTCCATACTTCTGCTTTTGACATTTAATTTTCTTTTTTTTTAAGTTTTAAATAGTAAATTTATTTTTTAATTAAATTCAAAAAAAGGAAAAAAAAGATTAAAAATTCATAAATAATATATTTTTTAATTTAAACTAAAATAAAATAACATAAATTATTTTTAAATTCCTTTATTTATTAGAAGTATTTTTTTTTATTTAATGAAATTTTTTATTAATATTATTTATATTAAATTAGTTTTTTATTCTTAAGAAATCATTAATATTTTTTTTTTCTTTGTTTTTTTATATCAATTACATTATAATTTTGTTTTATAAAATATTATTTGGTTTTTATAATATCTGTTTTTATTATTTCTATTTTTTTTCTACACATTCATTCATCTTTTTTAATATCATTATTTTATTTATTTTTTTTTAATGTTTTTTAATCAAATTTCAATCGTTTTTTATTTCTTTGAGTATTGATTTTTTTCATTATTATGTTTATTGTTTTATTGTTTACATTATCATTGAAATTATTATTTTATTTTTATCACTATTATTTTTATCCATTGAATTTTTTAAATTAAATTTTATTCTTGTTAATCTTTCAAACATTTACAATCTTTTTAAATTAAAGACTTTTTTCAATTCTTTCCATAATAATTTTTTCATCTTATATTCAAATAACAATAAATACATATTATTAAAAAAAATAAAAAGTTTAAGAAATATTATCCCATTTTTAATAATAAATTAAATATTAAAAAAAAAATGAAAGCCTCAAAAAGAAATAAGAAAGAATTAGAATTAAACAGAAGCAAAAAGCCAAAATCAAAATCAAAAAAACTAAAAATCGAAAGTGATGAAGAAGAAGAAGAGAATGAAATAAACACAAATATTAAAGTATTAAAATTATCAAAAGATAAAGAAGAAGAAATAGAAGAAAAAGAACCGCCTAAAGTTAAAAAAACAAGAAAAGCAAAATCAGTAGGAAAAAATGTATCAAAGTCAAAATCAAGTAGTTCAAATTCTAAGAATTCATCTCTTAGAAAAAGTAAAAAAACAAAAATAAAAATAAAAAAAGGAAAAGATTACATTAAAGGAAAATATAATTTATTAATTGAACCAATGAAAAAATCAAAATACTTAAAAGACCCTTCAAATAATATATTTAATGAATGTTGTGTTAATTGTTCAAATAGAAATTGTTATAGAGCAGTAATAACAAAAAATTATGAATTAATGAAAAATTGTATAGCTTCAACTAAATATATAAGTGGAATATTAAGTCCTTTATATTTTAATGGACCTAATCCTATTGAAAAAGCAATAGAAAAAAATGATGAAAAGATGATTGAAATTATATTAACTTATTTAATTCAAAAAAAAGAAATTAGGTGTTATCCTGAAGAAAGTCAAATTAAAAAAATTGAAACTGGAGAAACAAATAAATATATGTTTGGTGTAATGACAAGAAAATTAAACACAACAAGAGGAAATAAAATGGGAAATGATGCTTTAATAAATGATGATCCTAATTATATTAATGATAATGATAATAATAAATATGAATTAATCAATTCAATAACAAAAGCTTTACTCACCAAAAATAAAAACTCAAAATTAATTCAATTTATCAAAACATTAATATTAAATCCTTTATCAACTCAAGAAATATTACATTTTGATTTTGAAAACTCACTTCATTTATCTTTAAGAAGTGGAAACATTGAAATATCAAAATATTTATTAAAACAAGTTCAAGGAAATTTTAATTATGGTTTTAATGCTTTACATAGTGATGTATTAAATTTAGAAGATCCTAATGAAATAAAAATAAAAGTTAAAACTTCTTTAACAAAAAAGCCTCAAACTAATTTTGGAATTACACCAATGCATGTTGCTTGCATTAATCCAGATACTAGATTTATACAAAAATTAGTTGATTTAGGAGGAGATTGGAATTGTTTAGATTATGATAATAGAAAACCTTTTCATTATGCTGCTTGTTGTGAAGGAGAAGGACCTTTAAATTATTTAATTAGCTTAGGTGCTTTAGTCGATGAAACTGATAAATTTAAATATACTGCTTTAATGTTATCTGCTATTAATGGAAGGTTAGAAAATGTAAAAATTTTATTGAATAAAAAAGCAAATTATATGTTAAAAGATAAAATAAATAAAAATACTGCTTTTCATTATGCATGTATTAATGGACATTTAGATATTGTAGAATATATTTTAGAAAATACAGATTTTAAAATTGATTTCCCTGGAAAAGATAAAATGACTGGATTAATGTTTGCAGCAATAAATGGTCATAAAAAATTAGTAAATTACTTAATAGATAATGGAGCTAAAGTAACAAAGAAAGATAAATTTAAAAGGAATGTTATAATAAATTGTATAAGAAATGCAAAAATTGAAATGGTTAATTTATTCTTAATTAAAGGAGCTGAATTTGATTGTCCTGATTCTTCAAATAATTTCCCTATTCATTATGCTTGTGCTTATGGTTGGATTGAAATTGTTGAAATGTTAATTAAAGCAGGAGCTGATCCTAATGTTACTAATGATTGGAAGTTAACTCCTATGGAAGTTGCTTTTTTAAAAAATCACTTTTTTATAGTTAAATATTTATTAGATTCTAACTTATGTGATATTAATACAAAATTTAATATGGATATGAGATTAATTCATTATTGTTTTCAAAAAATTACTTTGAAATCAATTGAGGAAATTAAATATTTAATTGTTGAAAAAAAAGCTGATATTAATGTTGTTAATTTTTATGGTTTTAGTTGTTTACATATGTTAGCACAATATAATTTTGAACAATTTAATGTTTTTAATAGAGATTATTTAAATAGTATTGATTTGAATAATAATATGACCAAAGATGAAAAAGAGAATATTAAATATGAAAAGTTTCAAAAGTTAATTCAAGAAATATTTAAATTGTTAAATTATAATAATAAATTAGATATAGATTTATTGAATAAAGATGGTAAAAATGCTTTACAAATTGCTTTAGAAAATCAAAATATTCCTTTTTTACATGAATTAATTAAAATGAAACCTAAATTATTCTTTCAGGATACTCAAGGAAAAACTATTTTTCATATTATTAATAATTATGTTTTTGGTGAAGAAAAAGAAAGAAAAGTGTTTATGATTATTATAAATGCTATTAAAGATAATATTAAAGAAGAAGATTTAGAAAATATTATAAATGCTTATGATACTCTTGGTTTTACTCCTTTTTTAGATTTATTCAAATTATATTCTGATAATATTCAAAGAAAATATGATAATTGTATTAATAATAATTTGTTTAAAAAGAAAAAAGAAAAATATTATAATAATGATTATCAAAATTCAAATAATATGAACAATTATAATAATTATAATGAACGTATTGAAAATAAAATAAATCAAATTAAATTAACACAATCAGAAATAAAGGAATGTAATGAAAAAGGAAAAAAAGATTTTTATACTTTTATAGAATTTTTTTATGAAGTTGTTAAAATATATATATCTTTTAAAATGAATCCTTCAAAAAAAGTATGTAAACTAAGTGAATATAGAGTAAGACCAACAAATTCAAATGAAAGAAAAAATATTAATGATAAACCAAATATTCCTATAAATTTAAGAATAGAACAACAATACTTTAAAGACAATGGAAAAAATACATCTTTTCATTATTTAATGTCATATCCTTATTTTAATTTAGTAAAATATTTTATCAATGATTTACAAATTCAAATTGATCAAATTAATTTATATAAAAAAAACGCAATTTTTTTCCTTTTTGATAACATATCTAAAATTTATTATATTGATAAAAATTACGATTTAATTACTAAAGTTTTACAATTTTTAATAGATAAAAAGATAAATATTAAACAAATAGATTATAAAGGAAATACTTTATTTTTATATTTATCAAAAATATGGAATTTATCTTTATTAAAAATGTTATTTAATACAGGAATAGATATTAATAAATGTAATAAATTAAATGAAAATTCTTTAATATATTATATAAGGAATAAAGATTTATCAAAAGTAAAAATCTTAATTGAAGACTTTGGAGCAGATATTAATTATCAAAATCAATTAAAAAGAACTTGTATGCATTATTTATATAATGATGAAAATGAAAGTACAGATTCTGATGAATCTTTAAATGATTATCTTTTAAGTAAAAACCCAAAATTATATTTAACTGATTTTTTAGGAAGAACTCCTGTTTTTTATTTATTTGTTAAAATGAATGATGAATTTAACTCTAATTTATTAGATCCAATTTCTTCTCTTTCAAAATTATTAGAATATAAAGATATTGATATTAATCTTTGTGATATTTTCGGTAATTCAATTTTACATTATGCAAGTCAAAGAGGAAGTATAATTAGTATTTTATCTTTAATTGCTAAAAATATTAAAATTGATCAATTTAATAATGAAAATAATACTCCTTTAGTTTATTCTTTATTTTTTAAACAAATTAATGTTGCAATTAATTTAATATCTCAAAATTGTAATTTAGAAAATAATGCTTTTCCTTTAAAAGAAAGAAATGAAAATAAAATTTTTAAAGAAAATATTAAAAAAAATAATTCACTTATTGATTTAAATACTCAAGTTCCTTATTTAACAAATAAAAAAGAAAATGAAATTAAAAATGAAGAGAAAGAAAAAATAAAAGAAAAAGAAAAAAAAAAAAATAAAAAGAATAAAAAAAATAAGGAAATAGAAGAAGAAGAAAGCGAAGATATAGAAAAAGAAATGGATGAATTAGAAAATGAAAAAGAAATAAATAATGATGAAAATGAATTTGAAAAAACTTATTCTCAAGAAAGTGATTATTCAAATGAAAGTGATTATTCTGATGAAAGTGATAATAATCAAATTAATGTAAATAAAAAAAAAACTAATAAAAATTATTTATACAATGTTAACCAATTTAAAAATAAACAAGCAGCTGGAGGATTTGGAAATAATTTTATGAATGTTAAAACAAATAATTTTAATAAAAACAGATTCAATTATAATAATATTAATTACAATTTTCCTATTCAAAGAAATAAAGAAGAAGAATTAAATTCTATTTATTTCAAAAATGAAAAAGAAAGAAAAGATGGGATTAAATTATTTAGAATATGCATTCGAAATAATTTTCAAGGATTAACATATTTATTTATTTCTAAAAAATATCCTTTAATGCAATCAGTGGAAGATTCTTTTTACGAACAAAAATTTAATTTATCTATGAAGTTATTAAATCAATCTCCTAATAATAAGATTTACAATCATAAAAACTTTTATGGTCAAAATTTATTTCATATATTAGGAAAAATAAGTGGTAATACAGATAAAAAAATTTTAAATACTTTTTTTGACAAATTATATTCTAAAGATATTTCTTTAAATTTAAAAGATTCAGAAGGAAATACTCCTCTTCATTATGCTTCGGGAAATCATTTTTATGACTTTTGTGAATTTATCTTAAATAAAGAAAATAAAACTATTTTAGATGAATGTAATAAAAATAATTTAACTCCTTTTCTTTGTTCTATTAAAGGTAATAATGTCAATTATATTACAGAGTCTTTAGTCAATTTAATTTTTTCAAATAATAAAGTTAATATATTATATAATGAAGAAATTTACGGAGAAAATTATCAATTAACTCCTTTGATTTTTATTGTTAGAGAGTTATTAAAAAATCCAAATCAAATAAAAGAAGAAAAAAATATAAAAATTAAGATAATGAATAAATTGTTAGAAAATAATGCTTTAATTAATGAAAAAGATAATTTAGGAAGAGATGCTTTAATGTATTGTGTAATAGAGAATAATTTAGATTTGTTAAAATTATTAATATCAAAAAGTAAAAATCAAACGATAAAAAAAAATGCCAAAGATAATAAAGGAAAGACTTTAATAAGTTTATGCGTAGCTGTCAATGATTTTGGTTCTTATGAAAATATTGAAATGTTAAAATATTTAATAAAAAATGACTTTGATTATACTTCAAAAGATAATGAGAATCTTTCTCCTTTAGATTTATCCTTAAGACAAATATCCAATAAAAATTATAATGTATTAAATAAATACCAATCAAACAATTCTCCTTTAAAAACAAAGAAAGAATTTCAAATAGAAGAAAAAATAATATTTGAAAAACCATATAATTATGAAAAAGATAGTAATGATTATTTTGAATTAATGCAAAAATTAGTTCCTGAAGAAAAAAGAATAAAATTACCAAATTTAAGTGATTATCATAGTGAATTTTTTGAATTGTATGAAGAAGATGAAGAATATTGGGAAGCTTCTTTAACAAAAGTAAATATTCAAAATGGTGTTTATGGAGAATATATGTTTTATTTTATTCAATTAATTCATGATAAAGGAAAAGATATGTATATAGTAACTACTCAATTTGGAAGAATTGGAGATGAAGGAGAAAATCAAAGATCTCCTTTTAATTCCTTAGAAGATGCTAAAAATGAATTTTGTAAAATTTTTAAAAGCAAAACTGGGAATTTATGGGAAAATAGAAATAATTTTGAAAGAGTTAAAGGAAAATATATGTTAATTAAATTTAATAAAGTGCAATTAACTGCTAAAGAACTTTTAAAGCCTTTTGATTATGATCAATGTGCTCCTTCTAAAATAGAAGATAAAGAAGTTAAAAATTTATTAAAAATATTTACTGATTCTTCTATTTATTTTAAAGCTGTTAAAGAAAGTGGAATTAATACAGAGTTTTTTAATTTTTCAATGTTAAATAAAGAATTACTAAAGAAAGCAAGAGATTATATTTTTGAAATTTATAAAAAATTAAATGAGTTAAAAGATTTAACACATCCAACTAAAAGAATAGAAGAAAATAATAAAGAAAAAGAAGAAAAAATAAATAATATAACTAAAATTTCAAATGATATAATGATTTTATCATCAAGATATTATGAATTAATTCCTAAGGAAAAATATAAAGAATCATTCATTCAACCTTTTGGAACAATTGAAGAAGTTCAACAAGAAATTCAAATGATTGATAATTTATTTTATGTTGAAAGAGCAGTTAATATTTTATTAGGAGCTCAATCAAAAATAAAAGAAATAAATCCTTTAGATTATGTTTATAATTGTCTTCAAACTAAATTTACTTTAATAAAGCAAAACACAAGTGAATATGAAGTTATAATAAAATACATTAAAAATTCATCACCTAATGAAAAAGTAATAAATATATTTTCAGTAAATAGAAAAGGAGAAAATGAAAATATGAAAAAATGGGAAAAATTAAAAAATCATTATTTACTTTTTCACGGGACTAAAATATTTAATTATTTAGGAATTTTTAGCAATGGATTAAAAATCGCTCCTCCAGAAGCTCCTTCAACAGGATATTTATTTGGAAAAGGAATTTATCTTGCTGATGAATATACTAAATCTATTAATTATTGTGATTCTTTTTATAATAAAAATGATAAAAAATCTTATTCTTATATATTACTTTGTGAAGTTGCTTTAGGAAAAATATATGAATGTTCTATGAATGACTTTAAAGATTTATCTTTTTTAAATGATGGTTATAATAGTTTAAAAAGTTTAAGTTTAACTGGTCCGGATTTAAGTAAAAGTTTTATTTGTAATAATGGGATTATTATTCCTTTTGGAAATATTATTTCTTATGATAATAATAATTATAAGTTAAATAATCAAAGAACTAATATGCCTGAGTATATTATTTATGATACTACTCAAGTAAAAATAAGATATATTATTCAAGTCGAAAGATCTTTTTAATATATGTAATTAAAATAAATAATATTTAAATATATAAATCAATTAAATTTTTTATTATAAAAAACTGATTAAATTTTAAAAAAAAACTGTTTAATAATTAAAAAATTAAATATGAAAATTATTAAACATTTAATTTAAAATATCTTTATTAATTTCCAAACATCATATTCTTAAACTCATTATAATCAATTTGTCCATCTCTATTAGTATCAATTTCATTATAAATAGCTCTAAAAGCATTTTCAGTAGTTTTATCATTAACAAAATATCCTTTAATTTCTTCAAAAGTAATTCTTCCTTTACTTTTTTTGTCAAAAAAATTAAAAGCATAAGTCAAATGTTGTTCAGATAATAATTTCATTTTATTAACACAACCACTTAAAAATCCTTCAAAAGTAACATAACCTAAATTAGAAGTATCTAACAATAACATTATATCATCAATTTCTTTATCAATTTCTTTTTTATCAAAATATTTAATTAAAGCTTTATATAATTCTTCCTTTGATAATTTCCCATCATCATTTTCATTAAATAATCTAAAGACTTTTAAAATTTCTTTCGTTTCTTGATTTTCTTGTAAATTATGAACAATAAATAACCAAACCATTTGTTGAAATTTAGAATTTATTTGATAATGTCTTAACCTATTTAAATAAGTTTTAATTTTCTCATTATCAATATTAGAATATAATGACTTAGCATTAAATTTTTTAAACCAAGGATGCTTTAAAGCTTCTAAAGCAGAAAATCTTTTTTTAACATCAACTTTTAATAAATTCTTAACTAAGTCTTGTACTTCAGGAGATGAACTTAATAATTTTTTATGTTGAGAATTATAAATTCCTTTTTTTATATTATTTATTATTTCCTCATCATCTATTCCATCAAAAGGCGCTCTTCCAACAATTAACATATATAAGATAACTCCCACTGACCATGTATCACATTTTTCATTATAACTTTTTTTTAACACTTCAGGTGCTATATAATATGAACTTCCAACCACACTTTTTTCCTTTTTGTTCTTATCAAAAAATTTAGCTGTTCCAAAGTCTATTATTTTAACCCAAAAATATCTATCATTTGTTTTTGTATCTGTTTCAATTTCAGTGATTAAAATATTTTCTAATTTTAAATCTCTATGAACAATATTATTAGTGTGTAAATAAGCTAAACCTGATAAAATTTGATAAAATAAAACAGCCAATTGGTTTTCATTGTATTTATATTTAATTTGATCATATAATTCTCCATTAGCACAATAATCAGTAATAATATAATATGAATGTTCACTTGAATAAAATTCTATTATTTTTAAAATATTAGGATGATCTAATTTTTTTAAAATATTAATTTCATTTTTTAATTCTAATTCGTCAATTTTATTTTCTTCACTTTTAACTATTCTTTTAATAGCAACTTTTTGTTTTGTAAATAAATTATGTGCTAAGTAAACAGCTCCGTAACTTCCTTCTCCTATTTTATTAGTCACTTTATATTTCATTGTTGGTAATCCTTTTACTTCATCAATTAAAGCATTTATATTTACTTTTATTTTTAATTCATCTTTAAAAATTTGAGAACCTAATTTTCTTTTTTCTACTAAAGATATTGATCTTCCTTTTCTTCTTTCAAATTTTTCTGAAATTTTTTCTTTACTTTTTTCTCTTATTATTTCCTTTTCTTTTTCTTTTTCTTTTTCATTTACTTTTGTGTCTATAAAACAAACTTTTCTTTCTCTTGTGTTTTCTTCTTTTGAAAAAAGGGATTTTTTATTTTCTTTTTCATCTTTATTATTTAAATTTCTTGGTTTTGAATTTATACTTGAAATTGTTTTATGATGTTCTCTTTTTCTTTTAAATTCTTCTTTTGAAGAAAAGTCCATTGAATTTTTAGGAACATTATCATTTCCGAAATTAAATATTGGTCCTTGGTCATCGCCTGAAGTTTCTATTAATTGCTTTTGTTCTTCTAGAGAAGTTTGTTCATTACCCATTTTTTTCTTTTTATATATTTAATATTTTTATGTGATTTTTTTTAAGTTTTTTAAGACTATTTTTTTTTTTTTTTGAGATTTTTTATTCATTAATTTCTTTATGTTGTTTTAAATTTTTTTTTTTTAAAAAGTTAATTGTTTTTTATTTTTTTTTTTGTTTTTTATTTATTTTGTCTTAAGAAATTTTATAATAAAATGGCTAAAAAATCATTTATTGAAATTTTATTAAGTTCTTTTCTTGGATGTGTAATATGGTTTTTTTTATTTTTTGCTTAAATTTTCTTTTCTATTCTTTCTTTAGGTTACCCAATTTATTATCTTATTTCTTATGGAAAATATTTATATTATTCTATACCACTTTCTAATCAAGAAATTGATGAATATTTCTTATCAAAAAATATTAATAATGTTCAAAGTGAAATAAAATTAAGTTTACAAATATGCTTCTTATCTTTAATTATTATTTTTTTAATAACTTGTGAACTCTTTTATTTAGTTCTTTACTCGAAGAAAATTTGTTGGATTAATTTCCAAAGATTAATATTAATTGCTTTTTTTGCTTTTTTATCTTATAGAATAAAGTTATTTAAACAAATATTAATTAATTATAAAAATTTATTAGAACATTATCAAAGAAAAAGGGTAATAAGTAAGTTTTTAACTAATTATCAAAGACTTATTAATCTTAATTCAAAAGCCTTTTATCATACAATAATAATTTTAATATTCCATTCAATTACTTTTATTTGGGGATTAGGAATATTAGATTGTAGGAAACCTTATAAAAAAAAAGAAGAAGATAATTTAGAAGAACCTTTAAAAGACGTTGATGTGTAAAAAATTTTATTAAAAAAAAGATAAAATATTCATTTAATTCTTAAAAGGAAATATTAATATAAAAAACATATTTTTTTTTTTTAAAATATAAATAATAATAAACTTAAAAAATATTTACTCAAGTTTCAAAATGGATCCAAAATAAAAATGCTGAATAACCACAATTTTCTTTAAAACATCATCTTGATACATTTTAACTAATCCTTCAGCGACTTTTTCCCATTTTCTAACTTTAGAAATCGAATTTAAAACAGGAGCATATTCTTCAAAAGTTGCACCGTGTTTAACATTTTTAATATGTTTAACACAGCTTAAAAATAAATAATCATCTTGATAATCTAATAAAATATTATCATCTTTAATATAATAAGGAGAAATTTCTTTATTTCCAATTAATTGACTTGCTCCAAAGATAAAAGGTAAAAATTGAAATTCATCAATTCCCCAAACGCCTCTTGTTCCTGCGGGTTCTAATAAATAATCTTGTTGTAATTTTCTTACAAAAAGTACATATCTATAAAATATATTTAATATTAAATAAGGGAAATCTTCTTTTGTATAATATTTTGTCTTATATAATAATAAAAGAAATAAAAGATAATTTAATTCATGTCCTGTACCATAATCCAATCGAAATTGATTACCGAATGAATCTAAAAAATAAGTTTTTAGTTCTTCAGATAATTCTTTTTCATTAATGTTTTCTTTTTTAGGTTTTAAGATATTAACTATTATATTATCATATTTTTGAGAAAGAGAATCATGAAATCTTTTAAAAACTGGATCTTCGTATCTTTCTTCTCCTTCTTTTGGAGGATTTTCTTTAAAGGTTATTTCTAATTCTTCATATAATTTATCAAAACCTAAAAAACATTCATTTTCTGTTTTTTTAACATCTGATATTTTTATTCCTTTAACACTTGATTGAAGTTCTTTTATAAAATCAACTATTATTGTAAATGCAGGACTTACTGTGAATTTATCCATTAAACCAGGAACATTTCCTAATTTTTTTGCTGTTATAAATTGACCTTCTTCTTTTATGTCTGGATCCATTTTTTTTTTAAGTATATTTTTTTAAAGCTTTTCTTTTTTTTTCCCTAATAATTATTTTTAAGTTTGGAATTTAAAGGAATTATTTTATTTTTTATTTTTGATTTATTCTCGTATTTAATTTTAAAGAAAATAAATTATATTAAAATAATATAAAAAATAAATAATACTATTTGTATAATTATACTTTATAAAAAAGGTAATTTATTCATATTTATTTTTTGTTTTAGATTTAGATTTTTTTTTATTACTTTTTTGTTGTAATTTTTGAATTCTTTTTAATTCAGCTTCAAGTTCTTTTAATTCCTTATTATTTTGATCAATTTTATCTTGAATTAACGGTTCATTCTTTGGCGTATTAACAATTCGAGCATCTACAATTTCAAAACTTGGATCACCTAAAGTATTAATATTTACTTTTGTCTTTAATTGACTTTTTAATTTTAATAAATCATTATAATTATATTTATCATTACTTTTAGAATAATATTTTCTTTCTTCTGTTTTATTTATTTCATTAACGTATCTATCTTTATAATTTAGTTTTTCTTTTGGAATATCTATAGCATCAATTATTTGAGACTTTTTAATTGAATTTTTATTATAACCACTTATATTCATATTATCTATTATAGAAGATGCTAATTGTATAATTTCAGGATATGTTGTTTTATTTACATTTAATAAAGCATTCTTTATATCATTTTTATTTTCTGAATCTTTAACAAACATGTCACTTAATTTTAACAGAAAAGCTCTTTTAAGAAGATCTTCATTTTTTCCTTTTTTATTTAAATCAGTTAATTTAACTTTTATTTCTTCATATAATTCTTTTGATAATTGTATATGAGAATTAAATAATGAATAATATAAATTTTTAACAGTCATTAAATTTTGATTTTCACTTTCATTTTCAATTTTATTATTATTTAATTCATTAAATAAATTTTCAATTTTTGTTATTTGATTTTTAAGTTTATTTAAATTTGAATCAACTTTAGATTTTTTTTCATTTATAAATAAAGAATAAAGGTTATTAATATTTTTTTGAATATTAGTAAAATTTTCTATATCAGTTAATAATTCTTGATTTAAATTATTTTCATAATTTTCTAATTTATTTGATAAAAGTGTTAATTCTTCACTTTTAATATTTGAATCTTTTAATTGATTTTTAATATCATTTAATTCATTTAAATAATTAGAATTGTCATTTTCTAATTCATTCATTTTTTTTTGTGATTCTTCAAATAAATTTTTTTGATTATTCAAGTCTTTATTTAAATCCACAATAATAGCATTTAATTTTTGTTTTTCATATAATAAAATTTGATTTTCTTGTTTACAATTTTTATTTTCTTTTTTCAATTGTTCAATTATATTTTTATCAATATAATATTTATTATATTGACTTAATAATTGTTTTAAAATAGAATTAATATCATTTTTAGCAATTAATACTATACTCACTCCTATTTTTTCTAAAGTACTTTTAATATTATCTTCTACTAATAAAGGAGTTTGAATACTTTCATTTTTTTTATTTTTTTTTTTTAATTCTTCATTTTTTTTATATAATTCAGTTTCTTTTTCAAATTTTTCTCTTTTCATTTTAATTTCGTCTAATTCTTTTTTCAAATTATTATTTTCTTCTAAAACATCTCCATAACTATTTAATAATTCTTCTTTATCTTTTAAAATTTCATCTTTTTCAACAATAATATTATCAATTCTTAAGTTTAAAGTCTTTTTGTCTTTTTTATATTTTTCAATTTCATTTTCTAATTCATTACATTTATTATCCAAATCTAGAATAATTGATTTATATTGTTCATTTTTTTCTTCAATTGCTTTTCTATAAAATTCATCTAAATTTTTCATTTCTTCATTTAAATTCTCTATTTTATTATTAAATTCTTGAATTAATTGTTCTTTTTCTTCATCTTTATCATCATCATAATTCTCATTATTTTTTTGTCTTTTTTTTTTAACTTTTTAAATTATTATGAACATTTTTTTAAATTCAAAATTTTTTTATATAAATTACAATAAATTAAAAAAAAAAATGAATTTATTAATTAAAAACCCCTAAAAAAAATAGAAAAAATAAAATAAAAATGTATCTCATTCTGATTTTTCAAACAGTGAAGAGGAAAACTCAGAAGGTTATCTTAAGCTTTTAATAGAAAGTTTAAATAGCATATCAATACATGGAGATATAAAATCATACTTTGAAATATTT
>JAJJLU010000644.1:0-25184 GCA_023807065.1 Isotricha intestinalis | reverse complement strand
ACCCAAAATATGAAATTTAAGATTAAGTTAAAAATATTTAATTTAAAGACAAAAACAATAAAAAAATGAAGGATAAGAAAAATTGTTTTATGATTCTCAGATTCTTTGTCTTTTACAATTTACATTAAATAACTAAGTAAGGATTGTCGTTTTCAATATTATTTATAATTAATTATTTTTCATTGAATATAAAACAAATAATTAATGAGAATATAAATAAAATATTATATTCATTATCAATACCATATTTTTATTCAATTATCTATTTTTATTTTTTCTTTCTATCCTTTTTAAAATTTATTTAAAAATTTAACAACAATTTAAGTATTTTTAAAAAAAAATATTTTTATTTTGTTTAATGAAAAAAAAAGAATAATATATATATTAATATTATTTTCAATTAATATATTAAATTTTCAAATGTTAAATCATTATCTATATCTTTTTGATTTTTTTTATCTTCTGATTTGCTTCTATAATCATTTGAATTTGTATTTATTATATTAACTTTTCTTCTAGGTAAATATAAAACTTTATTCATTTTTTTATTAATTTTTTCTCTTAATTTATTTATTTTTTCTCTTTCAATTTGTAAATTACTTCTATTTGAACTTTTTCTATTTTCAATTTCTATTTTATTTTTAATATCAGAAATAAAATTTCTATTTTTTTCATTCAAATTAAAATAATTTAATTTGGTGATTATTGATATTATAATTTGTTCTAAAATTTTTATACAAAATAAAACAGTATCTTGCTTTTTTCCATTATATAAAAATTTTTCTGATTTTGAAGAAAGAGTAATATAAAAATTTGGACAATGATATTCTTTTTCAACATTTATTGGTAATTTCATTATAATTGAAAATAATTTATTACCTATTTTATTTTTAAATAATGACTGACATTCAATTGAACCAATTTTATTTAAAGTATTTTTTAATTTAATATTTTCATTTTTTACATTTATTAATTTATTTTCACATTTTTTTATTTGATACAATAAATTATTATTTGTTAATTTTTCATCAACCAAAAAACTTTTTTTTTCATTTTTTAACTCTTCTAATTCTTTCATTTGTTCATTATGATAATTAAATAAATTAATTAAATCAATTTTTATTTTTTGAATATCATAATTATATTCTTCTAAAGAAGTATAAATTAAAGGAGGAGGTTTTTTAGAATCTTTTATGATTAAAGTTTTTATTTTTTCACTTCCAAAATTT
Organism: Isotricha intestinalis; assembly: GCA_023807065.1. Taxonomy (NCBI): domain Eukaryota; phylum Ciliophora; class Litostomatea; order Vestibuliferida; family Isotrichidae; genus Isotricha; species Isotricha intestinalis. Next base: position 23,955 of record JAJJLU010000644.1, on the reverse strand, counting down.
TTATCTATTGCAACAGAAGTTCTTTTTTTAATTAAAGTATTTTTTTTCTTAAAATTTTTATTAAAAGACTTTCTTACTATATTAACAGAACCTTTTGACATAAATTTTTTCTTTTCTTGAGGTAAAAAATTATCAAGTTGATAAAGATCAATAATATCTTTTGGTAAATCCTTAACTTGAGTAACTTTATATTTAACAAATAATAAGAAATTTCTATAATTTTCTCCTTTTATTATTTCTAATTTTTTATTTTCAATTTGATTATTCAATTTCTTCACTAAGTTTTTTATTTTTGACTCTTGTAATATTATTTTCTTTAATATTTGCTTTTCTTTATCTAATTCTTTTGATAAAAATTTGCAATATTTAATTAATTGATTAATATATTTGATGAATAAATCTTTCATATAATGAATTTGTACTATTTTATATTCTATATCTTCAATTTCAGTTTTTTGTTTTTCTAAAGCATTTTCTTTTTCTCTTCTTAAAGTTTTTAATAAAAATTTTGCATTTCTCCCATATTTTATTTTTAATTTAAAATCTGATAAACTTTCTTCTCTTTGACTAAAATTATCATACATTTTAAAATTTTTTGTTTTTATTTGTATAAAACTTCTTTTTGATAAAGATTTGTATCTTTCTGAATTTTCTTCATTATCTAATAAATTATCATTATTTAATATTTTTGTTAAAAAAATTTGATTCTTAGATGTTTCTGTTAATAAATATTTATCTTTGTCTAGTAATTTTTTTTTCAAAAAAATTTTATGATAATTTTTTAACGATATTTTCTTATATTTATTAAATTTTTTAGTATTAGATAATGTTGATAATGTTACTCTTTTTTGAAGAAATGATGATGTAGAATAAAAACTTGTACTAGTTTTATTTATTAGTGAAAAAACGAAATTTTCTTTATTCAAATTCATTTATTTAATAATAATATTATCATTTTTCTATATATTAATTTATTTTTTTTGAAATAAATAGTAAAATAAATAAAGAAATTAAAATTTTTTAGAAAGATATTTATGGATAAGATACTATTATAATATATTACTTTTTAAATAGTATTTAATCATATTTTTATTGAAGAAATTTTATTAAATTTTTATCAAGTTTTTGTATTTTTGTTTTAATTTATAAAACATTCTTTTTACATCTTAATTTGAAAAATTAATTTTCAATACAAAAAATTAAAGAACAATATGTTTAACTCATTATTAATAATACAATTTTTTTGAATCAAAATAAATTCTTCAAATAACTATATTATTTTGAATTATATTGATTTTTCCTTGAATTTATTTAATAAAGAATCTTGTTAATCTTATTTTTTTAATAAATTTGAATATTATTGTCTTTTAAAATATATTTCAAATAATTTTATTGAGTCTTTTATACTTTATCCTAGATAATTAATTAATGTTTATGGATTCATTTTTCTTTTTTTTAATTGAATTATTTTGTGAGTAATATATATTTTTTGTAATTTTTTACATTTTTTAAGAAAAGCATTGTTAAGATTTTCAGGAAAAATAGATAAAATTCTGAAAATTAACCTATTAAACATTGATTTTAAAAAACCAAATCTTAATTTAATATTTGTTTTAAATATTATTTTTTTAATATTTTTATTTAAAAAATGAATAATGAAGAAAAAAACGATGAAATTACTTATAAATATATGCTTTCAAAACTAAATTTAATTTCAAAAAATATTTGGAAAAAAAAAGTAATGGGATATGGATTCCTTTTAGGATTAAATGGATTATTTTTTACTTCTATCCTTCAACAAATGAATCTAATTTCAATATTATCATCTTTATTTTTAATTTATATTATTACTTCAATTATAATAGCTAAATTAAACAAATTTGAAGAAGAGTAAATAATATTATTTAATTTATTTAGTAATATTGAGCATGAAATTATTCCTAAAGATAGTGTTTCTGACTTTATTAGAATTATAATGTTAATCAAAGAAAAATATAATAAAACTTTAAGCGAAAGTTCTAAAATTGAAGAAACAAATGATTCATTTATGAAATTATTGATTTTATACTTATCATTTTCCATTGTCGATTATTTAGGAGATACTTTTATTTTATGGTTTTGTTTGAATTTGTTAATTCTTTATTATCCTTTAAATAAAAATTATCCAAATTTCATTTTTTTATTTATTAATAATGGAAAAAATGTTTTCAATAATTTTATTATGATGATAAATAATTCAATACCTAAATATGAAGGAGAAGAGGATAAATAAATTTTATTTAATTTTTAAAAACCATATTAAATTTCATCATTAAAATAAATTAGATATATTTTTAATTTAGTAATTTTTTTAAAAAATAATTATTTTATCTAAAAATCAAAAAATACAGTACATTACATTTAATTATTATGCTATCATTGTGTATTTTGTCTGTTTTCAATTGGAATTTTGGTAAATTTAAATATTATTTTTATTGATTAACTTTTTTAAATTGAAGATTAAAAAATTATTCTTCAATTTTCCTTCAATTTTAATTTTTATATTAAAATAATTTAATTATATCAATATATTCAAACTAATTATGAACCATATTCTTATTGAAAATTTTAATTTTTTAATAATTTGATAATAAATATCATTAATATTTGTTCTCAGCTTTGAATTTACATAAATAAAAAATAATGAAAAAGAAACATTATAAACTCTATTTATTTAAAATATTTTTTATACTATTACTTCTTTTTTCATTTATTGTAATTGTAATTTTTATTTTTTAACAATTTATATGAATTTTCAATTATTTTTACTTACAATGAATTTTTGGTTAAAAAAATTTTTATTTTTTTTGAAAAAATTTTTTATTTTAATATCATTAGTTATCACATTACGTTTCTTATTTATACCACTGAAAAGATTATTTAAACTTATATCATCATGAATAATAGCATTATACAAATTAAAAAAGGATAAAGAACAACAATCATAAAATATTTCATCTATGGAAACTGAATTACCAATCACAAAGTTAGATAAATTTCAAGAAATTAAGGAAGAACAATTGTAGAACATTTTATTCATTCTATTAACCTTTCTCGTATTAAAATTAGATAAATTCAAAGAAATTAAAGAAGTACAATCAGAGAACATACCATCCATATTATTAACATTATTAGTATTAAAATTAGATAAATTTAAAGATGTTAAAGAAGAACAATGAGAAAACATACTATTCATATATATAACATTATTAGTATTAAAATCAGATAAATCTAAAGAAGTTAAAGAAGAAACAAAAACAGAACATTCTACTCATATTGTTTACATTATTAGTATTGAAATTAGATAAATTTAAAGAAATTAAAGAAGTACAATTATAAAACATATAACTCATATTATTAACATTAAAATTAGATAAATTCATAGAAGTTAAAGAAGAAAACTTGTTGAATATATTTTTTAAATCAACTAAATAATTTTGATAAATTATTTTAATTTTATATTTTCCTATATTTTCAAATTTATATTTATTATATTCAATTATTTTATCTTCTAAGTAAATTTGTTTTATATCTTCATTTTTAAATTTAATTATTTCTTGTGTTGATTTATTTATTTCATTTTTAGAAATATTTATTTCACATAATATTGAATTTATATTATTAATAAAATTCTCATAATCAAAATAATTTTCTATTTTATTTTTTTCTTTATTTATATTTATTAAATCAATATTTATTTTTGTTTTTTCTTTAATTAATTCTAAATAATACAAATAATATTTTTTGAAATTATTTTTTTCATTATCTTCATATATATATTTATTTGTTTTAATTTCTTTCATTTCATTTAAAATTTCTTTAATTTTATTTTTATATATTTTTAAATATTGTAAATTATTTTCAATATCTTTCAGAATACTATTAATTTTATTTATTTCTAAATCATTTAATCCTATTTTAGAAAATGGAATAATTTGAGAATATTCTTTAATACATAAATCACAAATATTACATTTACAATCAATACAATAACAAAATAAATTTTTTAAATGATATTTACATTTTATATCAAATTTTTTTATTTTTTTATTTTTATTTAATTCTTTAAAAAAAGGATTATTAAAATATTCATTCCATTTTATTCTTTTTTTCTCTTTATCTAATATTCCTTTAACCAAATATTTTAAATATTTATTTGAAATTGAATTTATTCTCCTTTCATAAATTATTTTATTCTCTTTTGAAGGATAATTTTTATATAACATAAAATAAATAATTTCACCTAATTTATAAATTTCTTCTGTAGATATTTTTCCTTCTTTTATCTCTATTTCTTTTAATTTTATTTGTTTTTTATTTATTATATCTAATGATAATAATATATTTGATATATTAATATCATAATATATATTATTCTCAATTAAAAATTTTAATCTTTTATTTATTTTTAAAAGTATTTCTCTTATTTCATCTTCTGAAAGATAATTTTCAATTATTTTTAAATAATCTTCTAAATTTAATTCATTATTTTTAATTATGATATAAATAAATTTATTATTTTCAATTATTTCATTATCATATTTTATATTTTCCTTCTTTAAATCAAAACAATTAAAATTTTTATATTTTAATTTATCATATTCTTTTATTATTAATTCTTCATTTTTTTCTACACTCTTTACTTTATATAATTTAATATATTTATTTTCATATATTATCTTTTCTCTTAAATATTTTTTCCAAATATTAAAATCATTATTTTCAATTTCAAACGAATCATATATTTTAATTTCTTTTTTATAATTTTGTTCAATATTTAATAATGTTTTAATTGTTAATTTATTAATATCTTCTTTATTAATAATATCACAAATATTTTCTCCGAAAATAGAAGAAGGAATAATCTCATCATTCTCTATTTTTTTCATTTCTTCTTCTATTTTATATTCATACTTTTCCAAATAATTTAATTTAATTTCAAATACTTCAATTTCATTAATATTTTTAATTTCTTTAATTTCAAAACAAGAAAAAGGAAGAAAAATAACTTCTTTATCTTTAGGAAAAAAAGAAATATTCTCTACATCACAATGAGTATTTAAAATATTATTATTATTTTTTTCTAAAACAAATAAAACAGGAATTTCATTTGTATTATATTTTCTTAATAATTTTTCAGCTATTATTTTATCTTTACTAAAAGATAAAAAAGTTTTAGAAAATATTATTATTCTAGGAAGATCTTCTTTTCTTTCATTTAAACATTTTTTTATTTTTATTATTTCTTCATTTTTCATTTTACTTCCATAATATAAATTTATATTTGATGAATTAATGAATGAATTTAATTTAATTCCTTCATATATTATTTTAATAAAATTTATATATTCATTTATTTTTCCATTTAATAAATCTTTATTTAATTCATTATTAAAATCACTTTCTGAAGTATATGCTTTTATATAATATTTATATAATAATTTAATAGGAATATTTTCAAAGGATAATAGAGGATATAATAATTCACTCATTTGTTTATTGTTAGAATATTTATTATATAAAAAGTTTGTAAATTTATTAAAATCATGGAAAGGATTAATTTTAATTAATATTCTATAATATAAAGGAAGATATAATTGATTAATTTCATTAATTTCTTCTAAAATAAATTCTTCTTTATTTTGTTTAAAACATATTTTATTATCATTATGATTTTTTAGAATAAATTCTTTTATATCTAAAAATTCTATTGTTATTCTATAATTATAATATGGAATTCCTTTTAATTGTTTTATGTTTTTACATTTTTCTATAAAATCATTTTCTGAATATTCTTCTTTTAATTCTTTCTTATTCTTTTCAATAAGTTCTTTTATTGATATATCTCTATTTTTTTGAATAAATTTTTGAATTGAATTTGTAAAAATAATTATTTTAGGAATAATATAAAAATTTTCTTCTTCTTTTTTAAATTCTTCTATAAATATCATAATACATATCATTATTTATAATTATATATGTTTCTACAAATTTTATTTCTTTTATTTTTATTATTGCATTATCTACTTCTTTAAAAGTAATAACATTAAATTCATTTATATTTTCTAATTCTTCTATATATTCTTTATTTTTCATTTTTTCTATTTCTTTATCTATCTATATTATATAACTAACCATTATATATTATATAATATTATATTTTTTATAAAATAAATATGGAAAGAAATAAAGATAATGTTATTTACTTTTGAAAAATAAATTGTATTTTTTTGAATTACCATTGAATAAATTTTTTTTGATGTTTTTTATCACATCTAAAAAAAGAACATTTTTTTTCACTCACCTATCAAATAATCTTAAATTTAAAATAATTTTTCAAATCAAACGAACATCTCGTAATATTAAATGTATTCTCCAAAATTATTTTCAGAAAATAAAATAAATTTAGTAAATTGTTATGAATGTAAAATAACTCAAAAAAAGATTTATTCATTTTAAAATGAAAAAAAATAAAATTCCTCTTAATTGAAAAAATGAATCCATTATATATTTTTTAATGAATTAAGACATTAATAAGTTAAATAAGATTTATAGAAGAATAAGTCAATAAATATTATAAAGAAAATAACAAAGAACTATTTTATAAAAGTATTTTTTTAAATATAAAGTATATCTCGAATAAAGGGAAAATATAATTATTTATTTGATTTAATCAACAACAATAATATATAAAAAGATAAAAATGACAAATATTTTTTTTTTATTTAATAAATTACTGAATTAACTTATAATCTTATATTCATTAATTCAAAAATATATATAAAAAAATTTTTAATTCTTTTTCAGAGTCAATTTCCTTTTAAAAATATATTTTTTTTTCAAAAATGTTAGGTTAATATAATGATGAAAATTCAAATAAATATAAAATATTTATTGAATAAGTAAAAAAAATAAATAATCATTTGTTTATTTTAAATTTTCTCATTTTTATTATATTTAAAATATTATTTTTAAATTTTAAATAATCAGTTTTGTTAAAATTTGACTCATCTAATTTTATTAAATTAATATATATAATTAAATCAATAAAATAATTTGGTAAATCATTTTTTTTTGGAAATAAATTATACATTTTTATGATATTTTCTTCACACTCTTTATAATTTCTCAGTTTTATATTTATTAATGATAACCCATAAAGCAAATTAATTTTAAAGGAAACATCATTAATAATTTCAAAATATCCTTTATTTAAATAATTTAAATTTTGAATAAAATCTTTATGCTTATTTAAACTATTTATTATATATTTTTTTGCTTTATCATAATATTTTAAATTTATATAAGCCTCAATTTCAAATTGCTCAATTTTTATGTCAATATCTTCATTAATCGCTAATCCCCTTTTTTTAAATTCTTTTATTATAATTATAATTTCATTCCATTCTTCTTTTAATGAAAGACAAAATATTAAATTTAAATAAGTTTCACATAAAATATTAATATTTATTCTTAATTTATTATTTAAAAAAAATTCTTTATTATTTTTATCAACTTTATTATAATAAATTTGAATGATATTTTTTATTGATTGATTTTTAATCAAATTTTTTTTAGAAAGAAAAATTACTTTTTTAAAAGAATTAATTGATTCATTTATATAAATTGAATTTTTAAAAATCATATTTGACTCATATGAAGGTTTTAAAATAATTCTTTTTAAAGCAATATTTTTATTAACTTTTACATTTACATTATCTATGTATTTGTATTCTTTTACAAATTCTTTATAAAGTTCATCTAAAAAAATTTCTTCTTCTTTAATGTTTTTTTTACCACTTTTAAGCTCAATATTAATATAATCTTTTTCTGGATTTTTTTCATTGTTCTTTTCTTTATTGTATCCTTTAATTAAATTAATCATTGTTGAATTATTATTTAATTTATTTTTAGATAATTCAATTTCTTTTGAACATAATCCTAATCTAAACCAAATTTTATAATTATTTTTCATTATTCTGATTTTCAATAAGTTTAACAATATTTTTCTTGCTTTAACATATTTACCTTGATAAAAATAACAAAGTGATATATTAAATTTAATTGAACAAATATAATCTATTCTAAAATCAAATTTTGATTTTTGTTTATTATTTTTTAAAGAATTGTTATAAATATGTAAAGCATTTTTGAAGTGAAATTCTGCAATGAAAAAATTTTTTAATTTTAAATTTAGAATTCCTAAAGAATTATGATAAAAAATATACATATTATCTTCTTCTAATAATTTTAGTTTTCGAAAACATTTTTCCACATCTATAAAATAATTTTTTTTAACTTTTAAACAAATATATAATATTTTTAATCTGTTAAAAATTTTTAATTTACTGATATAATTACATTCTTTAATAAGGAATTTAAATTTTGAAGCAAATTTTTTTGGATTTTGAATATTCATAATCATTTTTAATAAATTAATATAACAAATAAGTTCATCCCACTTTTTTGAATATTGATTTATAATTTCATTTTCATTTAAATATTCAAAACTTGTTTTGTCATAAATTGAATAATCATTATTATTTTTATACAAAGTTAAAAATGTTTCTAAAGAATTTAAAAGTATTTCAGCGACTTCAATGTAACCTAAACTAATAAAAATTTCTGTCAATATTAAAGTTGAGTTAATATAAATTACCCATTTATAAATTATTGAATTATCATCAGGAAATATATTTGTTAAATATAAATTTATTGTTGAAAATAGAGAATTGAAATCTCGGCATTTTAAATGAAAAATAACTTTATTATAAATTAATAAATGCTTTTTTGATATATCATATTTTGTTTCTTCATAATTTTCATCTTTAATATGTAAAGTATTTATTTTTTCTTCAAAAAAATTTCTAAATTTTTCAAAATTTTGAAAAAAAAAATTATTTTTTAGATTATTTATTGATTTTTTATTTTCATTATCCTTATCTTTAGAATAATTTTTTAATTCTGAATTTAAATTTAATTTATATTTTGTCAATAAATTATTCCATTCAATTGAAACATTATTTGTTTTTTTATTATTTCCTGGTTCAATGTAATTTTGATAATATTGACAAATTTTTAAATTTTCAATACAATTTTCATATTCTCCATGAATAAAATAATTTAAAGTATTTATTATTAAATCATTATAACCTTTTTTTAAATATCTTTCTGATTCATTAAAAAAAGACATTTTATAAATTTGATTATAAAAATTATTGTCATATTCTTCTATGATTTTACTTAATTGAAAAAAATTATTTTTATAAGCTAATAGATAAGGAGTTAAATTATCGCAGTTTTTTAATTTGAAATCTTCTTTTTGAGAATAAAATAAAATAATTTTTAAACATAAAATTGAACTTCCTAAAACAGCACAATGAATAAAATTATTTTTTTTATTATTTTCATGTCTTGTTTTTTTAACTAATTTAATTAATTTCAAAGTTAAATTATACCATCCTTTAAGTAAACAAATTCCTAAAGGAACATTACCATCTAAATCAGGAATATCAAGTAAATCAATAATATTATTATATAAATTTCTATTATTTTTACAATAATCATTAAGCAAATAATCTAGAATATCAATTACATCATTTTCAATAGAATTTTTAATAAATAAATAATGAATTGCATTTCTATTATTTGCATCTCTAATATTAAAATTTATTGTTTCTGTTGTATTATTAATATCTGTATTCTTTGAAGCTTCTATGAATAATTTTAATAAATAAACATCACCTTTTCCTAAAATTTGCATTAAAATCGTACTTGAATTTTCTAAAGTATATTTATAATTGATTTTAATATTCAAAGACATCAGGATATAAATACATTTTTCATATTCAGAATTTAATTCAAATTTACTTATTAATTTCCTTAATGCAATATTTATTTTTGAACCTGAATATTCATTATTATCTGTTATTTCTTTTAATTTTTTTGAATTTCCTTTTTCACTATATATATATAAATATTGTACACATTCTGGTATTTTATCTTTTTGAAAATTTAAAGTAAAAGGTTCTTTATTTTCCATTAATTATTATTTTTTTTGGATAAATTATTTGAATTTTAAAAAAATTTAATTTCTCAAAATAATTTATGGCATGTTAAATTTATAATTGATTTGAAATTATAATTTTTTATTAAAAGAATAATGATTATTATTTATATTTAAAATAAAAAATTTATTTTAATCATCATCACCTAAAGAGAAAATGTCATTATTTTTTTCTTTTTGATTTATATATTCACTTTCATGATTATAATTTTCATTTTGATAATATTCATTTTCTAAATTATTATTTTTATTTTTTTCTTCAATTTCATCAATATTTAAATTAATTTCATCTAATAAATCATTAAATGTTAATTTTTTGTTATTTTGTTTTTTTATATTTTCATTTTTATAATCTTCAATATTTTCTTTTTCTGAATTTTCTTCAAAAATTTCTTGATGAAGCAAATTTGAATTATGTTCAGAAGTCATTGAATTATTAAGATTTATTTTATCTTTATTTAAAATATTATTATCTTTTTTTTTCCATTCCTCTTCATTATTATTATTTATAATTATTTCAGAATTATGATTCAATGAAATTTTTTTATCTGCTTCAGTAGAATTAGAAAAATGATTATTTTTTATATTTAAATTACTTTGAATTGAATTTTCTTTAATTAATTCATTATCATATTTATAACTTATATTTGTGCGATTATTTGTAATTGGAATAATTTCTTTTTTGAAAGAATTTGTTGGTTTTTCTGTAATTTCAGGATTATTTTTATAAGATAAAGAAATAGAATTATTTTTATTATTAAAAATATTATCACAATTACAAAATTTATTTATTTCATTCCCCATTTAAAATTAATTATCAAAAAAAACTATAATAATAATTAAGAAAAAAAAGATTATTAATAATAGAAAAAATATCTTAATTTCACATCAAACTATTAAAAAAATCCCAATAAAAATTAAATAATAATTAAACCCTTTAAATAAATTAAAAAGAATTGAAAAAAAATAATTTTCAGAAAACATGACAGTTATTGTTTTTAATCTTTGGTGTAATTTCTCCTTTTTCAACTTTATTTCTAAATTCCAAAAGTAATTTTGGATAATTAGAACAAATAACATCAACTCCAATTGCATATAAATTAGAATAAATATCAAAATTTTCAATATCATTCATTTTAAACCAAGCCATAATTCCCATATTATTTTTATGTGCTTTTTCACACATTTCTTTAGTAATATCTTGATTAAAAATATTTAAAGTACAATTTTGAATATTAAAAATATATTTAAAACCATAAAAATATTTTAATATTCCTGGAGGATATAAAAACCCAAATTCAATTTTTTTCTCATGTTCTTCATTATATTTTTTAATATTATCAAAATAATAAATATGAAAAAAAGATGAAATTTGAATTTGATTTTGAATATCATATTTCTCAATTAAATTAATTAATACAGGAAAAACTTTATCATTTCTATTATCTTTGATTTCAATATTAATAAATAATTTATTTTTACATAAAATAAATACTTCTTCTAAAGTTGGAATTTTTTCTTTTCCAAATTTAGATTTAACATTATTTAAATCTTTTAAATAATATTCAGTAACAAATCCATCATGATCAGTAAATTCTTCAAGTTCTCCTTCACTTCCTCCATGTAAAACTATAGGAACTAAATCTTGTGTTAACCATATATCTAATTCAATTCCATCTACTTTATATTCTATTGCTTTATTAAATGCTTTTAATGTATTTTGCTCATATTCTCTATTTACTCCTCTATGAGATTCTATATATATTTTATGTTGGGATTTTTTTAATATATTGTTTGAAATTCGATTTATTGTTGATGGGATGTTTGTCATATTTTCTTTCTGGTAAATTTTTATATATTTTTTTTATTTTTGGGATTGGAATTTTAATTTATCTGTTTTTGAATTAATATTGAATTTTTTAATATTTATTTTTTTTCGTTTTTTAAATATTTATATGAAATAAAAATATATATTTCTTAATAATTTAAAGTAAAGAATTTTTAATATCTGCAATTTTAGCTTTATAATCTTCATTTTGTTGAATTAAATTTTTTAAATTATGGGTTTCATTATTATTTTCAATATTATTGAAATTATTATTCTCAAAATGTTCATTATTTGAACTTCCACTTTGATAATTAAACTTTATTTGATTAGTATCATTATTATCATTATTTCCAAAATTGAAATTAGAAGAATTAGAATGAACACTAAAATTATTTTTCATATCTCCAGTTTTTAATCTAAACTCTTCATTTTCATTAATAATACCTAAATCTTTATAATAATTATCATTATTTCCAGTAATCACACTCATTTTAGAATTAATATCAGAATTTCCTTTAACATTTCTAATTAATTTCCCATATTCATAAGTTCTATATCTATGACTATTTTCCATTTTTAATTTTAAATTTTTTTCAATTTCTTCTTGAGGAGAATCTTTCTTTAATTTAGTAATTCCTTTATGAGTTTGATTAATTCTATTTGAATATGTTTCCATTCTTTTCATTTTTGCTTTTTTTTCTTCCCATTCTTTTGTTCCTATATTTGCTCCTAATGGTCCCATTACTATTTTTGATCTTGTTAATTCTTTATAATCTTTCAATGTATATGGTTTATATTCTACATAATTATAATTTTTATTATCTTTTAATGAGTTATTATTTTTTGATAATTCATTTATTTTATTTTCATTATTTATTTGAATTTTATTATTGTTATAAATATTATTATTTGGATAATTATTAATTAATGGATTATTTGGAAAATTGTTATTTATATTATTATTTAAAGGTATTTGATTGTAATTAATGAAATTATTATTATTATTAATTGGATTTATTAATTGTTGATATGGAGCATAAGGATTAAAATTTGGGTTGTTCATCATTATTTGAGGATTCATTGGGTTTATTTGATAATTATTAAAAGAATTATTAATATTATTCATATTATTTTGAGGAGGTGGTGTTACAGATTTTATTAATTTTTTGTTTTTTGTTTTTTCATTTTTATTATTATTTCCTTGCATAATCATTTCTCCACCACTTTTAATTCTATTGTTTTTATATTGAATGTTATTTTTATTATTTTTCTTATTTTTTTGTTCGTTATTATATATTTCTGCCCAACCTGAAAAATTATCGTTGTTATCTTTTTTTTTCTTATTCTTGTTTATTTTTACATTATTATTCATATTAGATTGTTGTTGTTGAGGAATAAAATTTTGATTTTCATAATTTATGTTTTGAGGAATCATATTTTGATAATTCATATTCATCATAAATTGAGGATTTTGTGGCATATAATAATTTGGATATGATTGAATTGGTTCATTTGATTGAATTGATGCTATTCCTCCTTTACCCATGTATTGAATTTGGTCTTTAAATTTATTTTGAAAAGAATCATTTGACATTTTTAATTTTTAAATATATTTTTTATTTGCTTGAACATATTAAGTTTTTTAAATAATTAAAAAAAAATTTTGTTTTTTCCAATAATTATATTGTAAAGAAATAGAAGATTAAATAATTGTTCATTTTATATTATTTAAAGAATTTAAATTCAAAGTTTAGTAGAAAATATATTAATTATTAATATAATTATATTATTTTAAAATAAAATTGAAGATTAATTCTATAATTTTTAAAAATATATCTATTTTAATATTTAAATAAAATTTATCTTTTAATATTTATAATTTCTTTTATTCACTTTGATTGATAATTGCATTAGTATATTTTGATTTTAAATATTTATCAATTATTCCAATAATTATTCCTAATAAAACAAAAATTAAAGAAGTAAAATAAAGATAATCAAAATTTAGCTCGTTTGTAAATAATATTTCGACAAATAAATTAACTAAAATATTAAAAAAAAGTCCCATTGAAAAAACTAATGGTGACAAACCAATAATGCAATGAATAGAACAAAAAAATTTCAAAAAATTAATAATAAAAATAATTAGCCAAACATTAAAATTAAAATCATTTCCAAAAGAAAATAATTCAATATTTTCATTTTCATCTAATAATAATATATATAAAGAAATAATAAAAGGAATAGAAGTTAAAGTAAAAATACCAATATAACCTAAAACTGCAGAAATTTTGAAATTGTTTCCATAAACATTAGAATGATATTTTAAAAATGTAGAATAAAAACCAAAAAAGATTCCACCTAATGCACTGGAAAAATAAGGAATATATATTGCTGAATTAAATTCATCTTTACTATAAATTTTATATTGGAAAAAAAATAAAAATATTATTCCTATTATTATTAATATTGCTGAAAGTTTTGCTAATAAAGTAAATTTTGCAGTATGTAAAAAATATTTCCTAAGAATTACAATTATTAAAAGGGAAAATAATGGAAAAGAAATATTTGACACGTATAATTTATTATCAACATTTATTGAATTTTTAAAAGAATTAAATTCAAAAACTAAAGCAAAAAATATCATCCACATTAAAGAATATGAAATTTTATGAACTAATTTATTGAATTTTTCTTCTGTTCCTTCAAATACATAAAAAAAAGAAGATTTATTTCTTAATTCATTTTGCTTTTTCCAATCAGGAATATAATTTCTCATAATATTTACAACTTGAAAATACTTATTTTTTGAAAATCTTGGAATACACATTGATATAAAAATAAAAATTAATAAAGATGATAATCTTAAATAAACTTCAGATAAAGGATTAAGGTCATAATTATAATTTTTGAAAATACTTATTAATAATTCTATTACATTTAATAAAATATAAAATATAAAAAATATAAAACCAATAATATATCTTTTTATTTTTTTTGTTTTTTTTATTGCTTTCATATCTAATGAATCTAAAGATTCTTTCTCACTTCTTCTTGCTAATAAATAATTTTTTGATAAAAGTGACGCATTAAATGCTGAATGATCAGCATTTGATTTATTAAATGATGAATCGTCTTTTTCTTTCATTTTAAAAAAAAAAATTTAATTCTTATTAAATTAACTTTTAATTTAAGTTAGAATAATGTTCAAAACTTAAATTATATTATAAAAATGAGTCTTATAGATATAAACTTAAAATTTTTCTTTCAATTTCTATTTAGGAATAATAAATCACAATAATAAAAAAGTAAAAAGATTAAATATATTTATAATAAGGATAATATCATTACATTTTATTCATAAATGCCTTAATTTAATTACAAATTATTAAAGTTTAATTTAATACAATAACATAAATAAGATTAAAAACCTTAAAATTTCTTCTTTTCAAATATTCTTTTTTTAAAATTCCAAATATCATTTAACTATATATTATTTTTTCTATTTTTCCAAATCTCATATTCAATATTATTACTATCCTTTCAAATAAAAACATTAAAAACTTTAAAATTGTTTTGGAAATTAAATTTTTCAACCTTTGATTCATTTTTCCCTTTTTTCATTTAAGCATCCAAATACCATCCTTTAATTTATTATTCTTTATAGTGTTTATTTTTAAAAGATAAAATTCATTCTATTTGAAGAATTTTAGTAATCAATTCCAAAAAAAATATTAATTAATAACTTAATTTGAAAAAAGAAAATGGGTTTGAAGGTTTTTTTTCTTTTATTTGAGGATTGAGATTTAATTGTTTAATATGAGGTTTTGTTTTTTTAATGGTTTTATTTCTTAACTTTGTATTTTTTTAAAATTTTTTTATTTATTTTTCAGTTTATTTAAATATATTAAATTAATTTATATTAAAGCTAAAAAAATATATTTTTCAAAATTTTTTACAACATTCTATGTTTTTAATTCATGATTAATAATAAATTTTTATTTATGTATAAGAGAATAGAATTTCTTAATCATTTTTTTCCTACTATAAAAACCAATATTAATATATAAATATAAATATTTTATATATATAATCAAATTATAAATTCCAATCAATATTCAATATTTTAATGATTTCAATATGTTTTCATTTTAAATACTATATTTTTCAAACTTTTTAGTTTCACAAACATAATTTCTTATTTTATAAATTCTTTAGATCCTTTAATATTAAATCTTTCCATTTAATAATTAACTTTTTATCATTTAATTTATAAATATTTTTACTTACTTCAATGATTAATTTTCTTTTATTTTCCCCAGAACTTAATTTAATAGCTTTTTGAATAACAAAATTTCCGAAATTACTTTTCATAATTTCAGAAATTTTTCCTTGAAAAATAATTTCATTTATAAATTCATTAAGTATATCATCACTTTTTTCAATATATTTTTCAATAACATTAGAAGAATATTTTTCCATTGATAACATAGTTAATTTATTTTTATATAAAAGTAAACTTTGTTTAACTTGATTTAAATCCCAACTTTCAACAAGTTCTTGAATAACATAATTTCCATTAGGATGAACTATTAATTCCATTGAATTTTCTTCAACAATTTTTTTAATTTGTTCATGTAAATTTTTTTTATGAGTAAAAGAAACAATTCTTTTTATTAAACAAATTCCATTAACATTATAAGCTAAAAATAAAAAATTTTTTGATATATAATCATAAATAAATGATATATATTTTTCTTCAAAGCAAGATAAAATTTTTTCAATAACATGACATGAAAAAGGATTAATTGATAATTCATGAATATTATTTTTAATTGAATTTATAATAATATTTTTTTCAATTTTAGAACCAACATGTTCAATTATTCCTTGAATGGGAAAAGTACCAATATTATTTGAACTTAATTTTATTAATGAGTTTTTAATAGTATTCAAAAAATCTATTCTATCTTTTTGATTTAAAAAAGTAAAAAATTTCTTACAAAAATAATTAGCATAAGGATCTATTAATAATTCCTCTAAAAAAGGATTTATTTCCATAAATATTTGATGTAAAATATCATTATGTGTATTTTTTAAATAATTTTGAAAAATTCTACTTCCTTTATGTGATTTAATTATTTCTGCAATATTTCCTTGAATTTTATTATAAATATAATGATCTATTTTATCTGTTCTATATAATATATTTTTTAATTCAAAAAATAATATTTCTAATTTTAAATTTATATCTTTAGGAAAAATTGCAGTACCAAACTTTTTATTATTATCTCTTATTTCATTATTATTTGAATGATTGTCTATTTTTGCATCATATGTTTTTTTTCTTTTTGATGATCTTTGATAATTATTTATATTATTTATCATTTCTTGATTTAAATTTCTATTATTTAATAAATAATTAGGTTGAACAAAATAATTATTTGGAATTGAATTTTGTAAATTAATATTAAAATTCAAAGGATTTTGAATAATTTGAGTTTGAAAATAATTTCTATGATTGTAATAATAAGGATTATTAAAATTATTAAAGTAATTAATATCATTAAAATTTACTGTTTGAAATTTTTTTTCTTTTCGTTGATTTTTTCTTATAAAATTATTAGATAATTGATTATAATGATTATTAATAATTTCTTCATCATCTTTAAAACATGTTTCTCTTTTTTGATAATTTAAATTACTTTTTTCTTCATCTTCTTCTTCGTTGTCTGAGAAAAATAAATTTTCTTGATTTTGATTTCTGTTTTCTTCTTCCATTATTTGTTTTAACATTGAAGTAATTTGATTTTCAAGAGAGTTTTCTTTATACTCTTGCATTAATTGATATTTATAATAATATTTTAAAAAAAAATTTATTTATGAAAATAAATAAAGAAAAACTTTTTTAGGCTTTTTTTAATAGAAATATATTTTAAATTAATATAATTTTATTTATTTTAGTTTGTATTATTTATAATAAATCATTTAATTAATTAATTTTTTGATTTTAATTTTATTTAAAAGTTTTTGTTTTAATTTCAAGCTAATGTATAATAAATATCATTTTTATTAATCTACTTTTCCATCAATTTTTTTATTTAATATAATTATTTTTTATATCCTACATAACTTTAATTTTATTTTAAACAAAATTTATAATTTTATTTTATATATTAATATCATTAGATATTATTTCTTTTTTTTAATTTGATTTTTCTCTTTTTTTTCATTTAGAATTCCTAAATTATTATTATAATCAAAATTATTACAATCAGTAAAACTTTTATCATTACCAACTTTAAATACATCTTGACTAACTAAAACTTCATTTTCTAAAATTTGACTTTCAATTCTACTATCATCATTATTATCTAAATCAAAAGCATCAACAATATCATCAGCAATATCACTTAAATCATCATCATTACGACATTTAATAGTTAATTTTTTTCTTAATTGAAAATAAGGATCATTATCACTTTTTGATATTTGAATTTTTTTTTTAATATTTCTTGAAAATTTTATATTTCTATCAAAATTATTTGTATTATTTAAAAAAGATTTAAATTTTTTTATTTTAAAAGCCATCATTTTTATATTTAATTTAGTTTCAAGAAATGCAATATCTGAAAAATCATTTATTTTTCTGTATTCATCGGATGAACCATATGCATTTGAATAAAGTTTATTTGAATCTATTGGATTAAATTGTATTTGAGTTTTTATATTATATGAATTTAATTTTGGTTTAAAATTCCTTTCTGAATTGTAAATTTTTTTATTATATAATGATTGAGTGTACATATTCATTTTTTTTAATAATTTTTATTTTAGTTTTTGATATTTTTTTGAAAATAATGAAAAATAATATTTGCAAGTTTTTATCTTTGAATTTTTTAATTATTTTATTCATAGAATAAAGAAATGAGTTCAAATATTAATCAAATTTTATTAATTAGATGTTTAGAAATTGAAAAAGAAATTTGTGAAAAAATATCAGAAAAATTTAAGGGAATTTTTTATGAATTATATTCTTTTCAACATTGTCATTTTATTTTAGATTTTTTATCAAAATTTATTAATGAAAAAACATTTTTAATTTATAGTTGTTTGTTAAATAATTTTATTTTAACAAAAAATAAATCAATAGGACAAGAATATACAAGAATAAAAATAAAAAATAAGAATATTATTGTTTATTTTTTATTAATATCTTCTTCTTCTTTATTAATTCAATCAATAAGTGAAAAATTTTTGGTTAAAATAAAAGAATATTTAATTTATAATCGTAAAGAATATTGGTTAAAAAAAGTTAATGATTTAAATGAATATAAATCCTTTATTCCAATTATTGGAAAATTAGGATATTTTTATTATATTCAAAAATTTGAAAAAGAAATTGAAGTTAATATTACAAATAAAGAAAAAGAAAATTCTTTAATTCCCAATTATAATTATTTGGAATTTTCAAAATATTTATTATTAATTAAATTAATTGTAAAATTTGTTCAATTGTTTTCTTTTAAAAAGACAAATTTTAATGTTAAATTGATACAAAATAATAATTTAATATTTAAAGTAAATAATAAAAGAACTTTTCAATTTTTAAACAAGTGTAATATATGTTATGGAAATTTCAAAAATATTTCTTCTACAATTTGTGGTCATTTATTTTGTTGGGATTGCATAATAAATTATCTTCAACAAAATAATTATTGTCCAAAATGTAGAAAAATATGTTTACCTCAACAAGTTATATTTTTACAAAATTTTAATTAAAAAAATTATATATTTATTTATTTTATAAGTTAAAACATTAATTTTAAATCTTTAACATTAATATATAAATTAGTGAAAATAAGTTTTTCTTGTTTTTAATAATTATAAAACTCACAAATTTTGTTTATTTATTTAAGTTTCTAATTCTTTTTATAATTAAAATAACATTTTTTTATAATATCTATATGATATATAAAATTTTTAATCTTTATTATCATTTTTGGAATTTTAAGGGATTAAATAATTTATATTATTATTAATATTATTTACTAATTTATCAAGATTTGAATAAAATAATTGCTGCATAAAAAAATAATCATTTATAAATTTATTTATTATCTTAATTTGATTAAAATAATAATTATTATTATTGTTATGAAAATTATTGTTGAAAACATTATTAATTTGAGAGTAATTTTTTTCATTAAATTTCCTACCAAAATCTAATAAAGAATGACTTTCAAAAAAGTTAAAATTAAAAATATTATTATTATTATTTTGAACAATTTGAGGAAAATTATAATTATTATTTTCCATAAAATTAAAGTTATTATGTACAATATTCTCATAATTAATAATTTCATTATTATCATTAATATTATTATTAACTTCATTTTCAATAAAATTATTTCCCTTAAAATTATTATTATCACAATAATTATCTATTTCACATTTATTATTATTATTAATAATATTATTAACAATATTATCATTACCATCTCTAACATTATCTCTAAAATTATTATCAATAAAATAATCATTATCTTTTTTAATTTCTTCCTTATCTTCCCTAGAACTTTGAAAAATAATATTTCCATTTCCAAAATGAACTTTCATATGACTAGAAAGTGTACTTCTTCTTCCAAATTTACAATTACAAATAGAGCAAATAAATTTTTTTAAATTAAAATGATGAGTTTCAATATGATCTTTTAAATGACCATTAGTTTTATAAGATTTATCACATTGATTACATTTAAAAGGTCTTTCATTACTATGAAATCCAATATGAGTTTTTAAATTTCCTTTTTCATTAAAACTTTTTTTACAAATATGACAAACATAAGGTTTAACTCCTGAATGAGTCCTTAAATGAATATTTAATCTACTTTGATTTGAATATGAATGATTACATAATGGAAAAGAACATTTAAAAGGTAAAATATGATTATGAATTGTATTTATGTGATTCTTTAAATTCCCATTTGTACTAAACGATTTTTTACATATTTGACAATAAAATTTTCTTCCTTTGGAATAAGGAATTTTTTTTATTTGAATTTCTGTTTTTTTTTCAAATAAATTTTTTCTTTTTTTCTCAATAGTTTTGTCTTTTTCAGTTTGAGACATTTTTTTTTTACTCAATCTTCTGAGATAATTATTTTATTTTTATAATATTTTAATAAATAAGATATTTTTATTTTTTGATTTTGGACTTTTTTTTACTTTTTTTGTATGAGTTATTATATTTAGTTATTTTTTATTTTGATATATATTCTTTTAATTTATTTTTTTATTTATTAAAAAATAATTTTGTTAATATTCAAAGATTTTAATTATAGTTTGACCATTTTTTCACTTTTCTGCAATATTTTTAAATATATTTTTCTTTATATTTTTATTATTTTTTCTTTGAAATTATATAATTTAATATTTCAAATATACAATGATTTTATAATATTATTATTTTTAATTGATTTCAAAATTTTAAATGTTAATTCATTAAATTACAAATGATTTTAACATTTATTTCAATACAAATGTTTAATTTAAGAGTTATTGAAAATATATAAAAATTTATTATAATTAAATATATATCTATAAAAAAAATACTTTTTTTATTTAAAAAAAATATTCATTTTTAATTGAAAATTGTTAATATTCAATTGTCTTTATATTAATAATCCAAAATGAATGAAGAGAATCTATAAATAAATAAATATTTTTAATATATTTAAAGATATTTATTTTATATATCAATTAACAAAATATAGAAAATATATTAAAACAATTTTTTTAATCTTATAAAAAATTAAATAAATAAACTTTTTAAATAAATTGATCAAAAAAAATTATTAAAAATTATATAATAAAAAATATGGTTTTGAAACTCATATAAAAACTATATTATAGTCAATATTCATACTTTTTTACAAATAATTAATATTTATATCCTTAACCTCCATTGAAAAAACAACAAGTTAATTTAACTTTATCATCTAAATTATTTTTCATACAATTTCTACTTTTAGTTTTTTTATTATTTATATAACCTGATAAAAAACTTTCTTTAGTAGAAATATCATTTGGATTTTTCATTGAATTTAATTTTTCTGAAATATTATTAATTCTATTTTTATTTTCAATAATATTTTTAAAAATAAAATTACCTTCATTACCACTCCACAACCGTTTATCATGGATTTTAGAATAATTTAAATTCGGTTGCTCAAAAAATTCACATATTTTTAAAAAAGAAGAATTATTTTGCTTATTTTTAATAATTGTAACTATATATTTTCTTCGTCTAAAGTTAAAGAATTATTTCTTGAAGTTTTTTCTTTTGTTGATATTTGATTAATATTTTCTTTTGAAATTTCATTTTTGATATTTCTACTTATTTTTCTTATATTTTTTAAATCATTTTCTAAAATAATTGTTATGTTGAATATACTTTCTTTATTTTTGTTATTTTTAATGTTTTGTATTTTGGACATTAAATAATTAATAAAATTATTTAATATTTAAATAATTTTTCTATTTTTATTATAAATATATTTTTTTTAAGTATTAATTTTTAAATTTTTAAAATCAAAGAATTTATGGAAAAATAAAAAGCATTCATTTAATTTAATTATATTAATTATTAATATTCAAAGATATAATATTGTTTACATTTAATATGAACTAAATTTAATTTTTATTTCGTTATTTTAAAAATATTCATTTTATATATAATTTAAGAATAATATAATATAAATATTTAAATAAATTTTAGAAGAAATATTAATATTTTTAAGTTTTAAAGCAATTTTATAAGTAGTCTATCAA
This sequence comes from Isotricha intestinalis, assembly GCA_023807065.1. Taxonomy (NCBI): domain Eukaryota; phylum Ciliophora; class Litostomatea; order Vestibuliferida; family Isotrichidae; genus Isotricha; species Isotricha intestinalis. The sequence goes on along the minus strand of JAJJLU010000644.1, from coordinate 1,189 downwards.
CACACAAATTAATTGAAATTCAATTCTAAAATATTATTTTATCTATTAATAATCTATTATTAAAAATTGATAAGGTCATATCTATGAAAATAATTTAAAATGGATTTGAATATATGTTTTTAAAAATGAAAATAAATTAAATCATTAATATAATATATTTATCATTTAAAAGGTTATTCATCTTTTTTCTGAAAATAAATTAAAAATAGATGTTTTCTTTCCAATTTCATTTTTCTTAACTTATATATATTGTATTTTCATCAAGATTTTTTATAATACTAATTACCAAGTAAAAATTTTTTGTGTTATTTAACAATTTAGTATTCAATTAGAGTATCTCTTCAAATAATAAAGTTAAACATTTTTTATTAAATATAAATTACTTTAAAACTATTACAGGTAATTATAAATTTTTAGTTTTTTTATTGTTTTTCTTTTTATTTTATTATAAAATTAGTATAATATATATATTACAATCATATTTCTTGATTTTTATCTGTTCTTGATATCCTTCTTATTTTAAAACATATAAAATAATTAATTCTATTTTCTTCATTCCTATCATCAATTTTTATTTTATATTCAAGAATTTGAGAAATAATATCTTTCATTTTATTATCTTTATTACTATTTTTTCCATATAAAAATATAATGAATGTTGTGATTTTTAAAATCATATAATAAATTTTCCAATTCTCATTAAATTTGAAAGATATAAATAAAAAAGTGTGTGGAAAGGAAAATCATAAATCCTCAAAATTTGTAATTAATTATTTAAAAGTATAATTTTTTTGGTTTAGATTCAAACATATTTTTAAATAAATAAATCTTGTTATTAAAATGATAATTTCCTTTTTTTTCATTATTGAATGATTTAACAGAATTAGGTAAAAAACAAGATGTAAAATTACGAACAAGTCTACGTAATATCATCCCCACCAGAAAATAAAATAAAAATTACATAAACATAAAACCAAGTACATACTCTTAATTTTTTAAATCTTTAATATATATGTTATATTTGCTATTTTTAGATATTATATCTGGATTTAATTTAATTAAATTTAATTTACTTAAAATATTTAAATTAATAAATTTAAAATAGCTTTGGAACAATAATTTTTTTTATTTTAATAATTTTTCCAATAATTTTCATTACTAATTTGGGGATTGGGGATTGGGGATTGGG
>JAJJLU010000643.1:0-25290 GCA_023807065.1 Isotricha intestinalis | reverse complement strand
CCCAATCCCCATGGAGGATATTTTTTTTTTGGCATTTTTAATAAATTATAAATATTTTGATTTAATATATATATTTTAACTTTAAAAAATTTTGGGATAATTTTTATAATATTATATTAAGTCTCTTGGACAAATTTTTATATTATTATATTAATCATATTTTTCTGTTACCCAGTTATTTCAAATAATTTTTAATTTTTTTTTTTAATAATATTAGTCTTATCTTAATCTTTTCTTGTTATTTAAAAGATTAGACTTATTAATTTCTTTGTGATATAGTTATTCTCTTTTTAAAGATTATAAAAAAAATTTTTAAATTGTTAAAAAAAAATATCCCCCTGTCTTTTTCTAATTTATAATTTTTAAATATCAAATAATTTAATTCATCCGAATTTTATTTTCTTCCTTATAAAAATTATTTTTTAATTTAATTAGTTTATAATATTTATCACTATATTATTTATTCACATTTATTTTTCATATTATTTTTTTTAGTTAAATTTTTGTTAAAAGTTTGTATATAAGTTAATACTTCTCAATTATTATTAAAATTTAGATATTTAGATTCTTTTTTATTAAAGGAAAAATATTAACTTTTTCATATGATTTCCTATTTTATTCATGTTAAAATTCTTTTTTACTTTTTACCTCTCTTATTTTAAACTATAATTTCATAATTCAAAATAAATTATAAAATAAACTTAAATAAAAAATAATTTTAAAAAAAATTTGATTATAATGTATAATAATAATTCAGAAGCTCAAATAGAATATCCAGATATAAATTCTTGTCTTAATCTAAGAATTCCAAAAAAAACATTAGAAATTTTTTTAAAGGAATTATATAGAGATTTACTAAGAAGAAGTAATGGAGAATCAAATGGAAATAACATAAATAAAATAACATTTCAAGAATCCTTAATAATGCCTTTAATAATTTCAGAGAGATTATTTTATGCTTTCACAAATAATACATTTACAAATGATATAACAAGAGAACAATATATAAATGGTTTTTGTAATTTATATTCTGAAGATTTAGAATGTAGATTAGAAATAATTTCTAAAGTTATTGATTTTGATTTAGATGGTGTTTTAAGTGTAGATGATTTAACTATGTTACTTATGCATTTTTATCTTGTTGATAATGATATGAATTCTTTTCAAGATGTTAAAGATATTATTTATAAAGATTTAACTCCTAAAAAAAGAATAACCATTAGTTCTTTTAGAGATACTATGAGTGATTATAATCCTGATGTTTTTTATTTATTTTGTTTTCTTTTTAATAAATTTTGCCCTTTTACTTCAGAACAAGTTAATTATTTTAAAAATTCTGTTAAAATGAAAGAGATAAAATTATTTTCTCCTATCCATCAAACGAAAGAACCTATTAAAAAATTTTTAAATCTTCCTCCAACAAAAGAATTAATTAAATTTTTAAAATCAAGATATAATTGTTATATTATTGATATAAGTGATAGTATAAATAAAAATGTATTAACAATAGAAAGTGAAAATGAAGAATTAAATGATTTAATAAATTTTGAAAGTGATATTGCTTTTGCAATTCAAAATATGGAAAATGTGAATACAGAAAAAATAAATAAAGTTACTTTCAAAAAATTAAATTCTAACAGTTCAACAGCTTCTTCAATAAAAAATGTTTCAATAAAACAAAATAATTGGAAAAATGAAACTATATTAAATTCTCCTGTTTATATAAATGAACATTTTTCTAAAAGTCCTATAAAAAGTTTAAATAATTATTCAAAATATAATTCTTATGCTCCTGGAAAAAATAATTTAAATTCTTCTGATATTATAATGGATTATAATAATAATGGAAATTATTTTGAAATTGAAGTTAATTATTATACTAGAAGTGGTTCTATAAAAGATTGTAAAATTTTAATTATTGGTGATTGCTTATATATACATATTTTTGGAAATAAATATAAATTTTTAAAATTAATTTCATTAAAATTTACTTTTGTTGAAGAAATTGAAAAAGGAGAAACACTTTCAAATAATATTTTAAGAAGAGTAAGATTATCATCTTTTTTAAATTCAAATTATAAAGAAATGATATTTTCAAGTGAAGAACAAATAAAAATGGAATCTTTTATAACAACTTTAAAACTTATAATTAATCATGAAAATTTAGATAAAAAGTATATTAAAATTAAAGAAATTTATAGAGGAAGTCAAAGTCATTTATATTTAGGAAAAAATATTGAAACAAATGAAAAAGTTGTAATAAAACAAATAGACCAAAATTTTCTTGATAAAAGTTCAAGATATGAAACAGTTCTTTGGGAAAGAGATATAATATTTTTTTTAAAAAAAATTTCTCATCCAAATATAGTAAAAGTTCATGATTATTATAGAACTGAAGAAAGTTTTTATTTTATTTTAGAATATATTCCAAATGGAAATTTAAAAACTTTTTTATTAAATAATGGAAAAAGTTTAACTCCAAAACAACTAAAACAAATAATGTTAGAATTATCAACTGCAGTTTTATTTCTTCATTCTGTTGGAATTATTCATAGAGATTTAAAACCAGAAAATGTTTTAATAAGTAAAAAAGAAAATGGAGATATTACAGTAAAATTAATTGATTTTGGATTTAGTAGAGTTTTAGGTAAATTAGATAATTTAAATGAATCTTATGGAACTTTCAGTTATGCTTCTCCTGAAATTTTAAATAAAACTCCATATAATTTTAAAACTGATATTTGGTCATTAGGAGTTATTTTTTATTTAATAATTGTTGGTGTTCATCCTTTTGGAGAAAATGAAAAAGATTTAAAAGAAATTCATCATAATATTTTAAATGCTAAATATAAAATTCCTGATAAAGTAGATAATAAAATGAAAAATTTAATACAAAAATGCCTAAATGTGGAAGCTAAAAAAAGACCTAAAATTGAAGATGTTGTAAAAATTTTATTGTAATTAATTCAAATAAACCAATATTTTTAGTGTTGTTGTTAATAAATTTTATTAGAAATTAAGATAAAAAAGTAATTTATAAATAAATGTTTTTTTACAATTATATAATTATTTCAAAAATTATTTAAATTTTTATAAAAAATATTTTCGAAAAAAAACATAGAAAAAGGAAAAAAAACGAAAAAAAAAATAATAAAAAAAATAATTAACATTTCGTTCTTAAAATTAATATAAAAATTTACTTATAAATAATATTGTTCAACTCCCTTTTTTAAACTGAACAATCATACAAGTCATATTATCACATCCAACACCACTTTCATTATATATATCATTAGCACAAATTTTATCCATCATTTCTTCTATAATTCCACTTAATTTAACAGAATAAGGAGAACTAACATTTAATTTTTCTTTGACAATATCACAAGCTTCTTGATTAGTTAAACAATCCCAAATTCCATCACATCCAATAATAATAAAATCGCAATCATCACTTAAATCTTCACAAACAATATCAGGATTAGCAGTAATCATTTGTTCTTCTTGTGGTAATTTATTATTATTTTTATATTCTAAATCACCTAATCCTCTACTTAAATTTAAATTACCTTTAACTCTACCATCAGTAATCCAACCATCAGCTTTATATATTCTATTTTTTTCTATTTGTAAGTCAGGCTTATGATCCACTGACATTGGATATGCTATTCCTTTCTTACATAAAACTTCCCTTGAATCTCCTGCATTTGCAAAATATAATTTTTTATTTTTCTCATCTATTACACATACACATGCAGTACATCCTGTCATATTTGCTATTTCGTCTTCTGATTTTTGTGTTGATATTAATTTACTTATCATATCTGCTTGACTATTCTTAGATCCTAATTTCTTTTCTTGTGCATCATCTTCTTCTTTACTTTTCTTTGATAATTCTTTTAATTCAATTTTACCATTTTCTTCTCTCATTAAATTATCCATTTTTAAAAATGTTTCTTGTAATCCTAGTTTAATATTTCCTGATTTAAAATTAGAGTTAGAAATTAATTCTTTAGTAAAATGGTTTTTTACAAATTGTGATACTTCTTTTCCACCATGACCATCAAAAACACCAAAAATATCATATTGTTTTTTGTCTCCTTGACTTATATCTGTTATATGAGCATCTTCCATTCTTTTTCTCCATCCTTGCATTCCGCATGAACCATAACGTATTTTCTCATTCTCGTTATCTTCTGATTGCTTATCTTTTATTGGAGCTGAGAGAAATTCACCCATTTTAAATTATTAAATATAATTTTTATTTTTTATTTGAATAGATATTTATTCTATTAATTCATTCATTTCTATATTTTATATTTTTTTATTAATTTACATTCTTTTTTTTAACTTTTTTCTTTGATTTGGTTTTTATATTTTTTAGGAAGATAAGTGAAATTAAGGTAATATAAATTATGTTTTTAATATAATATTTGGAATAATTCCATCTTGGTTTGATAATTAATATAAAATTAATCCGTTGTGTTTTTCTTATTATGATTATACTTAATTTTTAAAGAAATAACGATAAAAAAAGGGAATAAAGGGAATAATTTATAAAATATATAATCTAGTATAGAATCAAAAAAAGAATTATTAAATTATTTTAAATGTCAGAAAGAAATTATTCATTAGCTGTCCTTTAAATAGAAGAATAATATAAAAATTTTGAAGAAATAAGATAAAACAAAAGAAAGTATTTAGTTTCAATTTATAATATTTTTTAAATAATTCATCAAAAACATTGAAGAAGAGGAAAAAAAAAGAGATCTCTAAAATTTTTAATAATTAATAAATAATCTTATTATTTTTTTCCAGAACAAACATTCAGAAAATGATTTTGAAAATCTGCTTAATATTTATCAAAGTCATTCTTCAAATATTATAAGGAATCAAATAAAGAAATTGATTTAATTTTTCTAAAAGCTTATCCAAAAATTAAATCAATAAGTATGATTTTGATATTATTTTCTTCAAAAAATAAAAGAAAAAATTAATTCAATTTAAAGAATAAATTTATTAAATAATATTAAAGAGAATTTTATTTTTATTTCACATAATATTCAAACTTTCATTAAAATTAAACACTGATAAAGAATAAGAAATTATTAAACTCTTGTTGGAAAATATTTATTTAATTTAACAATTTCTCAAAATTTACTCTTGTTATATTAAAAATAAAGTAATAGTTCATTTCACTAAAAAATACTTCTCAAATAAAAATATTCAAGTAATGTAAAAAATTATTAAGGTTATTGAATATAATTATGTTCAAATTATAAAAAATCAATTTGATAATTATATTATTCAAGGTTTTTTTTAGTATTTTGGTTTCAATAATTGAAAATATATTATTAAAAATATAAATGATTCAGTTTACTTTTTTTTTTCAAAAATATGTCTAATGTCATCGATAAGGTTGAAATTTTTTTAAGAAGAACAAAAATATATTATTTTTCTGCTCTTTCAAAATTAGTTTTAATTGAATTAATTTTAATATTAATTGAAAATTAACTTTTTTACTTTTTAATTTACTGAATCCTTCTAAAAAATTTTATATTAAAAATATTACAACAAACATTAATTTTTAATTTTTAAACTTTTTTCAATCAATCGAATTTATTTATAAATGAAATTTAGTGAAATTTCTGTTTATTGAATTAAAAATGTGATTGAAAATTTTTAATTCATAATTGTTTTACTTTCATATTTTTATTTTACTCTTTAAAATTTCGTTTTTATTTAAAATATTAATAATATTATATTGGATTCAAATTAAAATAGTTTACTTCTAAATATAAATGATTTTATAAATTCTTTAATATTATAATTTTTTAAAGAATAACTTAATAGATTACTTTAGCCCAATAAAAATAATATGAACATAATCAAAATTCGAATTCTTCAAGACATAAAAGGTCAATTAGTTCAATTCAAGAATCAGGAAATATAAATAGACAATTAAATCAAAAATCAAAAAGAAGCATTATTAAAAATATAATTCATTCTTTTCATAGTAATAATAAAAATTATCAAAGAAATACAATATTTATTAAAGAAAAAGAAAATATAGAAATTATCAAATATTAGCAAAAATTTTTATTCTATTATTATTATTTTACAAGATAAAATAATTAAACAAACAATAAAAAATTACGGCTTATTTGAAGAAAATATAAATTTAAAGTTCCAATTCACTGAAAAATTCAAAAAATAATACACTCAAGTAATTAATAAATTAATAAGTAAATTTATTATTTTTAAAATGAATTATTAATTCTATTAATTAATTATTAAATTTAAAAAAATAAACATTTACAACATTTTTTTTTATTCAAAAAACAAATAAAAAAAAAACAATCAGAATCTTAATTTTTCTAAACAAAATATTAAAATTAAAACTTTAAAAAAATCTATAATAAAAAAAACCTAAAAAAAAAATAAAATAAGAATTAAAAAAAGAATTAAAAATTCGATACATAACCTTAATAAAAAAAAATAAATTTTAAAAAATATAAAAAATATGACTTCCAAGATTTTCTTTCTCTTATTCCTTGCATCAGTAACATCAATAACATTTAAAATAGAAGAAGATGATTACTTAAAAGTGAAAATAGGAAATCCCCAAAAAGAAATGAAACTTTTAATAGATCCAACAGCTCCTTTTTCTTATATATTTGAAGAAACAAATTCTAAAACAGTAGAAAAACATGAAAAAGGTCAATTTCAAAATATATATGGTTCATTTGAAGGACAATGGGAAACCGATTATTTTTACTTTGAGCATGGATTCAACTTTCAATTAAAATATGTAAGAGTAGAAAAAACATTGAGTCATTTTGATGTAGATGGAGTTCTTGCATTAGGATATTCAACTCAATATCCAGAAAGTAATATATATATGATTTTATCAAAAATGGACAATGTATTTGATTTCGAACCAGTATTATCATATGATAAAGAAAAGCAAGAATTAATTTTAGGTGAAATACCTGCACCTGATTATTCAAATCCTGTATCTTTCCCTTTATTTGAAGGAAAATCAGAACCAGGAAGTTTCGTTCATTTAACAGGAATCAATTTTGTTGAACTACCTTCTAAAAATACAGAAACAATAAAAATTGATGATGTTGCTAAATTAGGTGTAATGTCTGTTTTAATTGCTCCTAAAGAAAGAGCTAATTGGATTACTGATGAATATCTTCCTAAAATACAAGGTCCTTCAAGTAAATCAAATAAAGAAACTGATCCTGAAAAATTTTTCTCTGATGTTTATTTCACTGAAAAAAGAGAAAAAATGAGAACTGAATTTGTTTTTGATAATGATACAGCTTATGCTTTTGATTTTTGTGAAAATGCAAATGGAAAACTTAGAAGTACTATTAAAATTGGAGATGATTCCAATAATCCAATGAGTGTTTGGTATATTGGATTAGATTTATTATTTGTTCAAAGAGCTGATTTCGATTATGGAAAGGGAACTGTTAAATTATTTTCTACTAAAGCTTATCATCCTAGCAGTAATAAATTATTATACTTAGCAACTATGGTAATTTATTCTGTTCTCGTTTGTGTAGCTATGGGATTTGCCCTTAGAAGCTGTTGTGCTAAAAAGAAACAAAAAGATATTAAGAAAGGAGAAGAACTTTTAGAACTTTAAATATCGATAAAAGTAAATAATATTTTATTTTTTGGTTTTTGCATTTTTTATTTTATTTAAAAACGGGTTTGTTTATAATTTTTGCTTTTTTTTTAAAAGGTTTTTTAATGTGTAATATATTTTTTTTTGGTTATTTTTTTTAAAAGTAGTTTTTTATATTTTTGATGATTAGAAAGATATTTAAAAATATTGAATAAATGAATAATGATTTAAATTATTTTTTTTATTAATATTTAAATCTGTTTTTAATTAAATAAATATATAATTTATTCCTAAAAAAATAAACTATAAATTTAAAAATATAAATGTAATTCTTTATTTTTATTCTTGTTCTAAAAAAGATTTCTTAGAGTACATTAAAAGATTTAATTTTCATGTTTTCTTTTTCGTTTTCATTTTCTTTTTTATGAAAATCAAGGGGAATTTTTTTAATTTTTAACATAGTTTTATTAGGGGAAAAAATATTAAAAGAAAATAAATCTTTTTTATTTTTATCTAGTTTATTATTCAAAAAATAGTCTTTTAAATTTTTTTTAGTTTTATTTTTATTTGTTAGAGATTTATAATAATCCATCACTTCTTTTATTCTTTTTTTAATTTTATAATTTGTTTTACCTAAGTTTAAACTTGAATTAGTTCTTCTTATTGTTTTATTTCTCGGAGATAAATAAAGCCTATTAAAATTATTTTGAGAATATGAAAGAATATTATTAGAACTATGATTATAATTTAAAGTTGGAAATTTAACTGTATTACTTTCAAATATATATTTCTTTTTAAACACTTCAAATTCTTTAAAATAATTTTGTTTATAAACTACTAAAGTTTTTATAAAATATTTTGCCCTTTGTTCAATTAATTTAGCGGCTTTCATTCTAATAGAATCAATAGAATTTAATATAATTGATTCAATTGTAGTGGGAACAAAAAAAACATCTGCTTCATCAGAATAACAAATTACAGAAAATAGATTTAATTTAGTTTTATATTCTAAAAAATCATTTAAACCTAAAATTTGAAGACTATTAACTTCACTCATTAAAATTTCATTTTTTTCTTTATTTTTTTCTAAAAAATCTCTTGAATTAAATACTGAATTATTTAATGTATTTTTATTTTCATTTAAAAATTTTTCATTTGACTTGATATCTGATTTATAATTTGGAAATTCATCTAAAGAATGGATTAAATTATAGATTATTTCATTTAATTCATCATAATTTACAATTGTTTTAATTTGGAAATATCCTTTAATAACAAAAAAAATTCCATAATGAGGTGTCTTTCTTTTAATTATATATTCTCCTTTTTTCACTTTCATATGTTGAAAATATGGAATAAAATTTTTTTTTATAAAATCCATTTTTATTCCTTCAAAAATAAAAAAAGAAGGCATTAAAGTTTCAAGCCAATATTTTTTTTCTAAATGAATATTTTTCCAAAATTTTGGGTCTTGAATATTATTTTTTTCTAAACAACCAATTTCACTATGAGTTAGATTAACATAAGCATTTAATGATTTAATATGTCTTGGAATAGTTAATAATCCTATTTTATTTCCAAAACCTAAATATTCAATAAATTCATATTCTGGAATCATTAATTGATATAAAGGCTCTTTATCTTGTATAGTAATTATTTGAACATTATATAATTTTTCAAAATCAGATAATTGATAATTTTTATATAATTTATAATGAAGTATTGTACTTTTTAGTTTATTTATTTCATTCAAATAATCTATTTTTTTATTTTCTTTTAAAACTGAAATTATATCACGAGGTATTGTTATTATATCTTTATTATATTCATAACATTCATTTATTAAATATGTTTCTTTAAGTAATTGTAATTTTATTAAATGTAAACAATAATTTGTTAACGATAAAAAATATTTTGAATATTTTATTGAAAATTTTCCTATAATTCCTTTTAAAATTATATAAAACATTTGATCATCTTCTCCAAATTTGTTTATAAAAGTTCCACATTTCATTTCTCTATATTCCAAATTTGAACTAAATTTATATAAAATATCTTCTAATGTATTTTTATTTTTTTCATCTAAATATATCATAAATGGCTTCAGTAATTTGCATAATTTTGATATTGAATTTATTATATCTATTGTTCGATATTCTTTTTCAATTTTTAAATAATTTTTTCCTTTTTCAAAAATATTCTTAACATTTTCATTGTACATTGAATATTTATAATTGATGAATTAATTGATTAAAAAAAATTAAATGGAAGAAAATAGCATTATCATAATTTTATGGCATAATGGGAAAAAGAAATCAAATTCTTTTGAATATAAAATAAATAATATTATGAATATAACATTAAGTCATTTGAAAGAATCAATTGCAAAATATATTATAAATAAAAATTTAAGAAAAATATTAGAAATAGAAAAAGATAAATTTGAAATAATTCATTTATACACAAATAAAGAAATAGATTTAGAAGAAAATGACATTCCATACTTATATAACAATGAAATATTATTTTTTACAACAGATAATTCAAATTTTGAAGAAAGTAATTTTTATTATCAATATGAATTTGTAAATTGGATAAAATCAGGAGGATATGGTCAAGTATATTTAGGAAAACATGTAATAACTCAAAAAGAATATGCAATTAAAAAAATTGACACATCATCTTTTTCAAATCAAGATTTATATAATATTTCAAGAGAATATGTTATATTAAAACAATTAAATCATCCTAATATTATAAAATGTTATCAATCTTTTAATTATGAAAATACTTTTTATACTGTAATGGATTATGCTAAAGGAGGTGAATTATCAAGTTTATTATTAGAAAAAAAAAGACTAAATGAAAAACAATGTAAAAAAATATTTCAGCAAATATATAAAGCAGTAAGATATATTCATGATCAAAATATAATTCATAGAGATTTAAAACCAAATAATATTTTATTTTTAGATGAAAATAAAACTCATATTGTTTTAATTGATTTTGGAATTTCTGGTATCTCAAATGGTAAATTTAAAGAAACTGTAAAAGCAGGAACAATTAGTTTTCTTCCTCCAGAAATGGTAAGTGGAAAAGATTATACATCAAATACTAAATTAGATGTTTGGGCATTAGGAATTATTTTATTTAGAATGATAGAAGGAAAATTTCCCTTTGATGGAAAAAAAGATAAAGATATTATACAAAAAATACTTTATTCTCCTTTAGACTTTAATAAAAAAATTAAAATATCTTTAAAATGTAAAAAATTAATTCAACAAATGTTAGAAAAAAATTATTGTTTTAGAATTGATTCTGATAGTGAATTATTTCAAAATTGGTTTGAAGAAGAAGATTTTCCTATTAAAAGCATTCAATCAATGAAAACTTCTCAAGAACTTTTTAATGATTATGTAAATGATAAAAGAATTGCCATTATGAAAACTTATGAAAATCCAAATAGAAATAATATTATTCAACATATAAGTGAATTTATAAGATCAGATGTTAGTAATTTACCAAAAAAAAGAAATTCTTTAAAACCTAATTTGAAAAGAAATAATGCTATATTTCCTAGATTTCAAAATTTAAATAGTATTGAAAATAATGATTTTGATAATAGTTTAGAAATGTCAGAAAATAATTTTAAAAATAATAATAATAGTAAAAGGGAAATTAAAGTTATTAGAAGATCTTCACTACAAAATGTTTCTAAATTTTGTATTGATTCTTTTCCTAATAGGAAAATTAATAAATTTCAAAGTGAAAGTGTTGTAAATAAAGGAATAAAAAAATAAAACATATTATTATTTGTAACATACATTTGAAAAAATATTTTAAAAAAAAATAATTAATATATTTTTCTAAGAATAATAAAAATGATAAAATTTCATACATTTAAAAAACCTTATTTATATAATAATATTTCTATTACGAAATCAAATTATTGTGAAATATTTATATATTTATATATTAGATATATTATATAAATATGAAAAATATAAAATAATTTGTATAATTATTTACTATCTGAATTTGAAGAAACAAATTCTGGATTAGACGGAGAATAAGTAGATTTATTTTCATAACTTTTAAATGTACCATCAAAATTATTTTCTTCCTTAGCTTCAAATTCCCTAATATATTCCCCTCCATCATCATATTCAGAAATATCATCTCTTTCTTCATATTTTTGCATTGCTTCAGGAGTTTTTTCAAATCTTTTTTTTACATTAACTTGAATAAATCTTTCATTAATTTTTTTCAAAACATCTTCAGGAAGAATAGAATAAATCATTTTAAATTTTATCATCAATTTAAAAATCAAAAGTTGTAATTTTTTAAAAGAATAAATTGGATTATCCATTGCATTTAAAAATTCAAATTTTGTAATTCCTCTTATAATAACTCTCATACTTAAATATTCTAAATTATGAATAATATTTTCACTAAATTTAACTTGTTCAGGTAAAATTGATAAAGTTCTATCTATATCAATAAATCCTTCTGGATCAACAATTTTATCTATAATTTTTCTAAAATTAAATCTCATTTCTTCTTGAATTTGATTTTTTTCACTTTGAGTTGAATCAACTATACTATTCATATTATTATTTTCAATATATATTTCTTTATTTATATTTTTATTATTTTCTTCATTTTTTTGGTTTAATTGAGATGATTTCTCTGAACTTGAATTTGACTCTTTTTTTAATTTAAATTTTATATTATTTCCTCCTATTATACTTCCCATTCCATTTGTTGTTGTTTCAAAATTTTTTAAAGCTAAAGTTGACATTGTTTGATTATTTGGAGAATTATTTTTTTTATTTCCTTTTTTCTTCTTTTTAAAAAGTGAAAGCTTAGAATATAATTCATATATTGTTAATACTTTTTTTTTTTCTTTATATTTTGCATCAATTAAAACTTTCCTTATAGTATTTATATATTTCTTTAAACTCATTAATTCTTCTTGTTTTTTTTGTTCATTTTCATTTGGTTCTTTAAAAACTAAACTCCAATAAAAATAAGAGTCTTCAGCTAAATATTTAAATAAAGTAAATGGTTGAGTAATTATAATCATAGTTATTTTTCTACATTTATTTCCAGGAAAAAACACATAAGTATCATAAACACTATGAAAAAGAGATTTAGCTAATGAAAAAGGAAAACATATAATTCCAACAAAAATAAGATAAAAATAAGTTACAACTGCAATAGAAAAAAAACAAATTTTAGAAAAAATTTGATTTGCTTTGACTTTATTATTATCTTTAACAAGAAATAACCAAGGAATAAAAAAAAGAGAAAAAATATTTAAAGGAGAAGGAAGAAATATTAATAAACCATATCTTTCATCCCATTTAATTCTTTCATGAGTTAAAACTAATACAGCTCTATTTTCAGCATCTGCTTGTTCTTCTAAATTATTGAATAAATTATTAACAATAGCAACAATTAAATTAAATAAAATAATATTAGATAAAGTACTAAAAAAAATCATTAAAATTTCTCCAAAAATATCTAATTCAGTAAATCTAAAATAAACTTGTCCATAAGCAGTATTAAATAAAGCTAAAAAACTATCATAAAATAAATCAAAATCTTTATTTGTATGTTGAAAAAATAAACAAAAAATTTGAGCAAATAAAAAAGTAATACAAATAACAATCATAAAAAAAGCAAAAACATGCCAAAAAATTCCAAAAATAATTCTAACAAAAGGACCATAATTATTAGTAGCCATTAATTTTATAATAAATTTCATCCATGACATTGTAAGCATAAGACTATAAACAATACCATCAATTGTAACATTTAAATCAGGATTTTCAGAAATTGGAAAAAATATTTCAACTAAATCAAATAAATTAATAATAATAGTAATTAACATTATAATATTAATAACTAACTCAATGGAATTTACTTGTAATTTTCTTCCGGTTAAATAAAAATAAAAAAGTGAAAGAACATAATTTATTAAAGATAAACTCATAAGTATATCAGCAATAATTTCGCATGTATGATAATAATGTGTTTTAGGATGTGTAATATCTTCTTTAGTAAAAGTAACATAAGCATAAACTACAAATTGATATAATATTGTTATTGAAAGTACACTAACACTTTCATAAAAATTTCTAACAGAACAATTTGAAGCATATTGATGAAATTGAAAAGAATAAACTGAATCTTTAGGTAAATAATTATGACTTACCATAGGATAATAATGTTCTCCGAATGAATCTGCCATTAAAATTCTTGTTATTCTTAAAAATTTATATATTGATTGTTCATGTCCTGAACCATACCATAATTTACCAACTATAATACCTACATTTAAATCACTTAAAACATTATAAAAACCATTTTCTGCATATATTTCTAAAGCACTTCTACCATTATGATCTGTTTGAATTCTTAAATAATAATTTAACATATCTTCATCTTTCATTGATGATTGTAAATATTCACTTAAAATTAAGATTTCTTCAATAATAGATTCTGCTTTATATTTTGTTTTTTGATTTGCATTTCCAATTTTTCTTAATAATTCTGCAGCTAATGCAATTGTTATTAAAGGAGTTGAACATCTTGTTATTACATCTTCATTTTCTCCATAAATTGAAATATATTTACATATTTTATCATAATATTCTACTTTAATTTCTTTTATTGGAATTGATGATAATAAACATAATACATCAAAAGCATATTTCCCATATCTTAATTGTTCTATTAATAACATTTGTATATTTATTTGTAATTTACCTTCTTTTACTTCTTTAAATTTCATCTCTTCTGAAAATTGCCTTGACATTTGAGTATTATTATAATTAAGATTTAAATTATTTTTTGAAGATAATAATGTTTGCTTTGTATATTTTGAATTTAGTTTACCATTTTCTTCAGAAGGATTTTGACTTTTAAAGGAATAAAAATGTTCACTTGATTTTTCTTCATTTTTTTGCTTTTTAAAATTTTCTATTTTTATTTCAGGAATACTAGAATTCCCATTTGATATTGTTTTTGTTGTTTTTAAATTCTCTCTATTTGAATTTGTTTCTGAAGTTTGAAATTTATTTTTTAATTGAGATAAATATAAATTTTGTTTATTATTTGTAATTAATCTATTGACTGAAGTTGCTTCATCATTACTTACATCACTTAAATTATTTCTATTTTCTTTTAAAAATAAAATTTTTTTATTTAACTCTTTTCCAGATGCATTTTTAATATCATTTACTATTTCTTCATTAAGCTCACCTAATATTTTTTTTGTTAATAAATTGTTTGTTGTTCTTATTACAGTTTTTTTTAAATTTAATCTAATTTGAAGTCTTTCTCTAATTAATCTTTTAATTGTAGTTTCTTTTAATCTTTCTTTTAATTGTTGATCATCTGAGTCTTCAGAATCTTTTTCTTTCATAAAATTTATAATTTTAATTTCTTCAAGATTATCTTGAAATTTAATTTTTTCAAATTGAATTTTTTTTTGCTTAACTTGAATTTTAGATAAAAATTCAATATAATCATCAGTTTCATTAGATACAGAAGTAATTAAACAATTTTTACAAACTTTAAATTTCAATAATCTTCGAGCTAATCTAAAATATTTTTTTAATAAACAAACTTTAATATACCATTCTTTTGCATTTGAAGAATTAATTGCTCTATCTAAAATATCTATTGCAATATCTTCATCATAATCTAAAACAATTTCATAAATTTCTTGTTCTATTTTATTTTCTCCTCTTGTATTTTTATATTCATCAAAAAAATATAATACTAATTCTTTTAAATCATATCGAAAAAAAACTATCATTAAATCTTTTAAAGAATTAACACAAAATAAATAAATTTCTTTCATAAGTGCTTTTTTATCAAAAATTAATTTATTATAAGTTTCATAATTATTAATTCTAGCTTCAATATTATTAGAAAATTTAGATAATTCTTGATTTAAATATATTAATTTTTCTTGATATTCTAAATCTAAAGTTTCTCTTAAATCACTTTTATAAATATCTTCAATATGTTCTTCATACATTGTCCATAAATTATAAACTTTAAAAGGTTCCATTCTTATTCCTAAATTTTTCCAAATTCTTCCTTCACTTAATAAAAAACAAAATTCTTGATTTCTCATTAAAAATTCAATTCCATAATAAAAATCCCTTTTTGCAGCATCATTTAAAATTCTTCTATAAATTAAAATTTCTTCATCACTTAATTCATAAAATTTATTTTTTTCAACTGTAATATTTAAAAAATCATTAAAATTAGCAGTATTTAACCCTAAATCAATTTCTAAATTTTTAAAATAAAAATTAAATTTTTGTTTAATGATTCTAGATTTATCCTTAAAACCTAATAAAGCAAAAAATAATAATTCAACATCATAATCAACTTCAAAAACATTATCTCTTTCAACAATTAAATTTTTAAATTTTTCAACCATAGAACTTAAAAACCTTAAATCATTAAATATAGGTTCACTTTGTTCAAAATCAATTTCACCATTTCTTTCACATTCTTCTAATTCTCTTGCAACAACAATAGTACTTAAAATAATATTATTTCTAATAGTAATCATTTGTTTTCTATCTTTTTTTTCATTCTCACTCATATTTTCATTATAATTAGAAGTTATATTTATATAATCAAAAATATTAAAATCACGAAATTCTTTCATTGTTAATAATATATCTAAATATCCTCCTCCTAACCAAATACTATATTTATCTACAAATGATTCTACTTTTGATTGGTCTGGATAATTTTGAAAAAAATATGATGTTATTAATGTAATATTGTCACTTATCATTTCTATATCTCCCACTGATTTTATTTTTTTTAAATATACATTTCTTTGAAGTGGCTCTATTGTTTCTTTTACAGTTTTTTTTCCATGAATAATTGATAATGTATTTTTAACTTTTGATTTTCGAGAACTGTTGTTAGAACTATCTTTTTGTTGAAATGTTAATACATTTTTTTTTAATATGTGATCATAATAATTATACATTTCTATATTTTCATTGTTTTTAAATTCATCTATCATTAATTAATTTTTTTTATTTTTATATTTTTCTTTATTTTTTAATTTCTTTTTTTTAATACATTTTTAGAAATTATTATATAAAGAATTTGATAAAATGAAAAGTTATTTAATAAAATCCTTCAGTAATTATTTTGAAAATTTAAAAGTTAAATATTTTTTAAATTAGATAGTTTAAAGAAAATTTAAGCAATGCTCAAAAATTAAATGATCCTTTATATTTTTTTCAAAATAAATTAAGGAGTTTCAAATCATCTTTAATTAAAAAAAATCTTAAAATAAAAAATAATTCAGTTGATAATTCAAGTCAAACAACTAATTTTAATAGTAATACTATAAAAGGAGAATTAAAAAATTCTGAAATTTTAAATATAAGTTCAACAGAAAAAAAAAATCAAATCAATTCAAAATCTTTGGAATTAAAAAAACATTATCAATTCATTTTTCCTAAAATAACAAATGAAAAAAAGAAATTAGAAAGTTTCTTTCCTAAAATTATTGAAAAGAAAAATATAATTCCTAAAAAAAAAGAACAAAAAGATTTGTTCATAAAAATTATAAATCTTGGAAATGAAAATAAAAAATTAAATGACTTTAAAAAAGAATTTAAATCAATTAATCAGAGAAAAAAACAATCAAATAGAATAATTAAAAATAATAGCCATAAAAATGTAATAAATTTTAGAAGATTTAATTATGATTCAGAATCAACATTAAAAAAAAAAATAAAAAAAGGAAATAATAATTATATAAATATTTACAACATATCTCCTGAAAAAAAGTGTGTATCAATAAGATTGACTAGTAAAATAATCGGAGAAATATATATATAATCCTAAAATAGTAAAAAAGTAATAATATAAATTGTTTGTATTAGTATAAATAAAATTACTTATGAAAAAGAGATAGTAAATTAAATTTATGTTTACATTTGATTATACCTATAAATTTTTATACAATGTTTTGAATGGAACATAAAAATCAATTAAACATATTTATCTTTGAATTATATTATTTAGTTTTTAAAATAAAACTTTATATATTTATTATAGTTTATTATTATATATTTATTATAATAATTAAATTATAATATTTAATTATTAAAATGAACAATGAAAACAAAACTCTATATGAAGAAGAATCAATTTCTTCAAAACATAATATAAATATTCCTAATTTAAATATAAATAAAAAAGTATCGATTGTTTCATATGATGAAGCACCAGATTTTCAAAAAGATAATGAATACATAAAAGGAGGTTATTTAATAAATTGTAATACTCCTATAAGGTTAACAAAAAGTTTATTTATGCTTCATAATGAAACAATTAATATTTGGACACATTTATTAGGTGTAATTCTTGTAATTATTTTTATTGTATATACAGCTATTTATATTACTTTTTATAAAACACAAATTATGAACATAAAATTAGATTTTGAAAAAATAAAAAAATTTGCTAAACCTCTTCAAGATCTTGATAATAAATTAAAAGAACTAAAAATAAAATTTGATAAGAAATTTAATATAACAGATTTTTCAAATTTTATGGATAAATTTAACACATCAGTATATTTATTAAAAAATTCAACGAAAGAAACATCTTTTTCAAAATATTATGAAAGATTATTAGAATTATTATCAGATTTAAAACAAGATTATAATAAGAAAAATTTACATAGATGGCCAATATTTATAATGTTAATATCAGCAATATTATGTTTATCATTTAGTACTCAATATCATATTTTAGGAGTAATATCAAAAAAAATAAATTCATTTTCAAGTAGATTTGATTATGGAGGAATATCATTATTAATAGCAGGTTCATGTTATCCTCCTTATTATTATTTTTTCCATTGTGATAATATTTTTAAAAGCATTTATTTATGTTTTATTACAATATTTGCATTATGTGTTTTTTTCTATAGTTTATCTTCAGATTTTTATCTTCCAACAAGAAGAACTTTTAGAGGAATATTATTTTTAATATTAGGTTTAAGTACTGCAATTCCTGTTTTTCATTTAATTTTCTTGAATAAAACTATTACTGGATTTATGGAAGGTCCTAGATTAATTTATTGGTATTTTGGAGGAATTAGTTATGTTTTTGGTGCTTTATTGTATATTAATAGAATCCCTGAAAAATGTTTTCCTGGAAAATTTGATATTTTTGGGAGTTCTCATCAACTTTTCCATTGTCTTGTTTTATTAGGTGTTATTTTTCATTATTTAGGATGTTTAGATGCTTATTATTATAGATTTGATGCTTCTTGTCCTTTTAAATGAAAAATAAAGATAAAAAATTCTTTAATTTTTTTATTTTTTATTTTTAAGTGAAAAGAAGTTACTAATTAATTAAAATAATATTTATTTATTACATTATAAATTTAAAGGGCACATTTTTATAAGGAATGATATTATAAATAATATTCAATTAAAAATTTTTTAATTTAGATGTAAAATATGAAAACCATTTGATTGTAAACAACCTTCAACATGTGCAGGTTTATGACAACAAGGATATTCATTAATTGAAATTTTTTTATTACATCCTTCATGTTCACATTTATTATTTATTTGATTTATTTGTCTTTGTAAATGCAAAAATTTTTTAGGATGATATAGTTTATTCTCACATTTAACTTTTGAAAATTCTTGAAAATTATTAAATTTTTTCCCACAAATTTGACATCTGATTTCAATTTTGTTACTCTCAAATTTTTCTAATAAAAAATCAATATCTAAAGCATTAACTAATTTAGGAAAATTAATTTTTATTTTATATAAATCTTCAATTGTTAATTTTTTCATTAATTTTTTTGATTGAATATAATCTTTGACTTTAAAAAATTCTTCACTTGTGTTTAATTCAAATTCTCTTTCATCAAAATCATCATTTTCATTACATATTTTAAGCGAATTATCTTCTTTTAACCAAGATAATAAAGCATAAAAAATAAGTAAATAGTTTTTTTTTGGAATTAATTCAATTAAATGAATTAAAACTTCAAAATTAAAACAAAATCTAGACCATAAATTTAATTTAATTAATTTTTCATCTAATTTAATTTCACAATTTTCAATTAAACAATTAAAAAAATCATCACATAATTCTAAATAAATTCCTAAAGTTAAAAGACTTAAATAATTTTCAGGTTCATTTGCAGTTAATAATAATCTTTTAGAATCTTTTGAATAAATCCAAATTAAAATATCAAAAAAAAATTCAGATTGAGGAATATCAATATAAGTTTTTGGCTTAATTATACCATCTAAATTTATTTCTTCTTCTTTTGTTATTTTTTTTTTCTTTTTTGAGAAAATATCATTGAAATAATTTGAATTTGCTTTCAATATTATATCATGAACCCAAAATTCATATGTGTCATTTATTACTAATTTTCTATCTGAACTTATAAAATTATTTATGTCATTAATTGAAAAATCTTCCCAATTTTGTTTTTTTTAATCTATTTGTTGATATTACCTTTTTTCCTAAATCTGATAATTCATTATTAAAAGATAAATTAATCCTATTTTGGTTTTTATCATCATTCATATTTACAATTAAAAAAATACATTTTAAATTTTTTTTAAATAAAATAAAATATTACAATAATGAAAAATAAGAATTTATGAAAAAAATGCTGATTAAATATTTTTGATTGTTAATCGCAATTGTTGCAAAATTAAGATTATTCTGACAATTTTTTTCTATAGACAATAAAATATATAAAATTATGTATAATTTTTCATTTAAAAAGGGTTTATTTGTTCAATATTTGAAAAAGTTTATTATAAATCCGAATATGTATTTTTATAAGGAAAAATCTTTTGGAAAAAGAAAATAAACCAAATCATAACAATAAAATGGGAAAAAAAATATAAAATTTTTTTAGAATTACAACTTTTTTACTTTAATGATTGTATAAACTTATTACTTAAATTGCTTTTTTAATTTTTTTATATAATTAAAATCATTTTAATGCTTGACACAAAATTATTTTATATACCAAATAAATTATTAGTTAAATCTTCTAATTGTTTATTGAATTTTTGTTCAACAGATTCATCATCTTCTTTTTTTTCTTTTTTTTCATCTCCTCCTTTTTTATCATCTTTTCCTTTTCCACCTTTTCCACCTTTTCCTTTTTTATCATCTTTTCCTTTTCCTCCTTTTCCTTTTTTATCATCTTTTCCTTTTCCACCTTTTCCTTTTTTATCGTCTTTTCCTTTTCCTCCTTTTCCTTTTTTATCATCTTTTCCTTTTCCACCTTTTCCTTTTCCTTTTCCTTTTTCTTCATCATCATCTTCTTCTTTTTTACCTCCTTTTTTGTTTCCGAAAAATTCTTCAGCCATTTTATCAGCTTTACTATCTTTATTTTTTTCATCATCCATGGCTTTAGAAATTAATTTTAAAATTTGTAAGAATAAATTAATAATATCAATATATAAACACATAGTAGCAAGAATATAATCATCTTCACCGAATCTTTCCCCTCCTTCACCTATAATTAATTGAGTATCATAAATAATATATGTGCTAAAAACAATACAACAACAACAAATAACAACATAACTTGAATATTCTGCTCCAATAATATAAGTAATCATATTACCAATAACAAATAAATTCATTGAAACAAAAAATGTTCCTCCTAAAATAGAAAAATCTGTTTTTGCATGCTTTGCATATACTGTTAATGTTGCTACTGTAATGAAAGTTAATACTAAAGCCATCATTACCGTTATTGGAGTATATTTACATGTTTGTTCACAAATAATATAATCATATGAAATTGTAAAAGTAAAAAGGTAAATGTAGTTATAAGGATGTAATTTTAATATTTTTGGAAAAAAATTTGGTCCTATGAAAGTCAATGCTGCAATAATAAAAAACATAATATAAACTGCTCTTACATGTAATAAAACATATTTAAAAGATTCACTATATAAACTAAATGTTATCATTATTACAGCAATTAATAATTGACATAATAAAAGAACATATACTTTGAAAATGAAATTACTTCTTATTTCTTTATCTATTTCTTCATCTATATCTTTTCTTTTTTCTTTTTCTGCTGCCAACGACGCATTTTTTTGTTGTTTTAATGTTTCTTTTCCTTTACTTAATAAAGGCTTAAAAGCATCTTCCATTTTATAATTTATGTTATAAAATGTTAATTTTTTTATATATAATTATTTTTTATTCATAGATTAATAAATTTTAAGATCACTTTATTCCTCATTTATATTATTCTTTTTTTTTTGATATTGTTACTTTGGTTTTTTTAATTTTTTTTTTGAATTATATGATATAAATTTAAATAATATATTATCTAATATTTTAATTTTAATGTTTTTTGTATTGAGAAATAAAATATTTTAAAATATTAAATATAAAATATTAATGGGAAAAATAACATCCAAAAACAAAGAAATAGAAAAAATGCTATGTCCTATGTGTAATAAAGAATTTCCATCAAAAACAAGTTTTAAAGACTTTAATAAACATATAAAAGTATGTGCAAAAGATAAAATAACATCAAATGCAACAGCAGATGTATATAGTCCAGAGGAAGATAAAAAAAATAATGAAATAATATTAAAAAGAATTGAAAATTATATTCAACAGCTAAAAAATAAAGTTTCAGAAAAAAATAAAATAGATTTTGAATTGAAGAAAAAAGAAATGAAAGATTATATAAAATCAAATAAAATTAGTTGGGAAGAAGGCTGTGATTTTTTGAAAATAGATAGAAGGAATATATTAAAAGATTCAATGGAAGGAATAAAAAAAATAAATTTAAAAAAAGAAATGAAAATAGAATTTGTTGGAGAAGTATCATTAGATGCAGGAGGAATATTAAGAGAATGGTTTACTGGAATGTTTCGTAGTTTAGAATCAAAACAATTAAACTTATTTATTGCTTCTGAAAGTTTAGATTTTTCTTATGTAATAAATCCTTTTTTAGATGATACTAATTTAAATAAAGAATACTTTGAATTTATAGGAAAATTATTAGGTAAAGCACTTTATGAAAATATTACTGTTAATTTATGTTTTAATAAATTAATATATAAATTAATTTTACATGAAGAAATAACTTTCAATGATTTATTAACTATTGATAATGAATTTTATTCTTCTTATAAAAATTTAAAAGATATGAATTTAGAAGAAGATGCTATTAAAGATTTAGGTTTAACATATTCAATAGAACAAAAAGAATTAAATGGAAATATTCATTCATTTGAAATAATAAAAGGAGGAAATGAAATACAAGTATTAAATTTAGATGATTATATAAATAAAAGAATAAATTTTATTTGTTCTCAAATAAATATATTTTGTGAAGTTATTCGAAATTCATTATCAACAATGGTTCCAATATCTATATTAGAAAAATTTACATCAGATGAATTAGAATTATTATTTAATGGGAAGCCATTTATAGATATAGAAGAATGGAAAGAAAATACAGAGTATGGAAATGGATATAATCAATTTACTAATACTATAAAATGGTTTTGGGAAGTTATGAGTGATTTAAATCAAACACAATTATCTAATTTTTTATTATTTTCTACTGGAAGTGGAAGAGTTCCTTTAGGAGGATTTGCTGAGTTAGAAAGTAATAGAGGAAATATTTCTAAATATAAAATTAATTGTGTTGAATATGTACCTGATATTAAAAATTTTATTAAAGCTCATACTTGCTTTAATAGAATTGATTTGCCTAAATTTCCAAATAAACAATTAGTTAAAGATGCTGTTGAGTTCATTGCTAATTGTCAATTATTTGGATTTGGTATTGAATAAATGTTTTGTTTTTTATATTTTAAATTCATATTTTAAAGTGATTTCTATTAAAAATAGGTTAAATAGGTTTTTAATAATTTAAATTTATAAAGAAATTTGTTCAAAAAACTTATTTCATTTTGAACGATTTAATATTATATAATTATATTTTTAATTGATTTAATATTTAATGGATCCAAAAAGAGAATTTAACTTTTTAATTTTATATACAAACAATGATAATTTAAATCAATACGATTATGTATTTGAAAACTTATTAAAATCAAATCCAAACATTCACTCATATTATATAAATACAAATAAATTAGAAGAAGAATATGAAAAAATAAAAGAAATAAATTTTGAAATGGCAGCAGTACCAGGATATAATGCAAAACCTCTTTCATTTATTCTTCAAAAATTTCCTCAAATTAAATGGATTCATGCTATGAGTGCAGGAGTAGAAACTTTTTTTAACCTAGATGAATTTAATGCAAAAAAAGATTTAGTTTTTTCAAATTCTAAAGGAGCTTTTAGTGAAAGTTTTGGAGAAATAGGAATTTTACAAATGATGTATTTTAATTATAATATACCTACATTTTACGAAGCTCAAAAAAAAAAAGAATATTTAAGACCAATGAATGAAACACTTGCAGGAAAAAATTTATTAATTTATGGTTATGGACATAATGGTATTGAATTAGCAAAAAGGGCAAAAGTATTTAAAATGAAAATTTATGGTGTGTTAAGAACTTTAAAAGATAATATTCCTGGAAAAGAATTTTGTGATGAAATAATAACATATGAAAAAATTACAGATGATATTATTAATAATGCAGATTTTGTTTTTGCAACTTTACCAGAAACTAAAGATACTATAAATTTCTTTAATTTAAATTTCTTTAAAAAAATGAAAAAAACTGCAGTATTTATGAATATTGGAAGAGGAAGTGCTGTTGTTGAAGATGATATTGTAGAAGCTTTAAATAATAATATTATTAGAGGTGCTTGTTTAGATGTTTTTCAAAAAGAACCTTTAGATAAAAGTTCTAAATTATATACTGTTCCTCAAGAAAAACTATTTCTCACTAATCATGATTTAGGTGTTGTTTCTGATTATCTTGTTAAGTGCTTTAAATGTATTGAAGAAAATATTATTAGTTATTTAGAAAAAGGAAAACCTGTTACTGTAGTTGATAAAGAATTTAGATATTAAAGGGTATTAAATAATTTAATTATTTATTTTTATGGAGTTTAGAAATTAAAGAAAAATTTAATCAAAACAATTTATAATTTAAATAATAAATTTTTCAAATCCATCGCTTTACAAAACAATAAATATTTTAAAATTTTCATTCCAATTATAAAGTGAATGATGTTTAGTATCACGATTAAAACATTTTTCAAAATTTAATCATAAAAATCAGAAATCATATAAAATATAATTTGTAATACATTTAAAGGAAATAAATAGAAAAAAAGATTTAATAAAAGATAATTATTTATTTCCTTTTTTTAGAAAACATATTCCAAAATAACAAATAATTCTAAATAAAACCTAAAATGATAATAATCATAAACAATAATAAGAGTTTTTCAAATAGAGAAAAAAGAAGAGCTTTAAAAAATATAAAAACTTTATAAAAATTAAAAAAGAAAAAAATAAAAAAATTTGATAATTATTTGGTGTTATAACCAATTTAATAATTTAATACAATATTATATAATAAATTATATTATAATTATTATAATGATGGGGATGGGGATTGGGGATT
>JAJJLU010000642.1:0-25572 GCA_023807065.1 Isotricha intestinalis | reverse complement strand
ATTCCCATCCCCATATATATAATATTAAATAAAGCATTTTTTATCTTTTACATTTTATAAATAAAACAATAATAAAAAAAATAATAATATAGATAAATAATTAAAGTTAATTTTAAAATAAAACAATAATTTTTTTTTAAGAAAATATATATAAAATAAATAATATTAATAATTAATTAAAGAAAATAAGGATTTTCTTCATCATTTTTTTCAAGAAATGAATCTTCAGGTTCATCTTTTCTTTGAAAAAAATTAAATTGAATATCTAAATCTTTAGATAAATTAGAAAATAAATCTTCATGTTGTTTAATGGTTTCATATTTAATATATGGATTTTGCTTTTTTTCATTTAATATTTTTATATCTTCTTTTAAATTTTTATTTATTTCTGAATCTTTTATAATATTTTCTTCATATAAATCTTTTGTATAAATTTTTTTTTTTTTTTCTGGTTTTTTTATTGATTCATATAAATCTTGTTTAATTATATTTTTTTTCATTTGAATTTCTTGTTTCTTTGTTTTAGATAATTTATTATTTTTTATTTTTTGAATTTCATTTATATTTTTTTTATTAATTGTTATTATTCTTTCATTTCTATTTTCTTCATTATCATTTATATTATTTTCATCTTCTCTTAAATCTTTTTCATATAAATTTAATTGCTTTTCATCAAAATCATCAAAATAATATTTTTTCACTTTTACTTTTTCTTCTTCTGGAACAATTTCATTTAATTTTAATTGAATTTCTCTTAATTCTTTATTAATTTCTATTTCTTGTCTATTTAAAATATTTATTCTAGAATTAAGTTCATTTTGTGTTTTATAATTATTAATTCCTCCCATAAAAATAATTAAAAAAAAATGAATGAATGAAAAAAAAAATAAATCAATTTATAAAATAACTTTAAAAAAAAAATTAAACATATATAAATATATTTAATAAAAAATAGAAAGAGTTCTATGATGAGGTTTAATAGTATCTTTAACTTTTTCTCCTTCTTCCCATAAAAATACATCAATTTCTAAACTTAAAAAAAAAAGATTATTTTTTTGAAATTCAAATTTAATTTCTTCAATAGATTGAATAGTAGCAGCTCTAATTTCAATTTCAAAAACAGAAGAATGTAAAATTTGAATTTTATTATCAACTAAATTAGATAATTCATTTGAATATTCTAATATATTTAATTCTCTTAAAATTTGAGGAACTCTATAATCTGCAAACATTGTTATTTCTTTTAAAGTATTAATATCAAAATTTAATATTTCATTTTCTTCATTTTTTCCTATTTTTTTTATTAAATCTTTATATGCTAAATGCAAATCAGAAACTAAAATTTGTGCTCTTTTATAAAAAAATATTTGTTCTCCTTTATAAATTGCTTGATCTCTAAAACAATAAAAATTATCATTTATCATTTTTATTAATTTAATTGCATTTTTATTTGAATTTTTAATAAAATTAAAACATGAACCAAAATCATTTTTAATAATATAAAATACTTCTTTTATCATTCTTGTTCTTTCTTCTATTAAATTAAAATCATTTATTTTGAAAATATTATCAATTAAATCTTTTGAAGTTACATTTATCAAATTATCTAATTCGAAAAAATTTGGATTTTTCTTTAAAGTTTCATATAAATTTTTTGCTAAATTATTATATTCAAAAGGTGGATTTGGCCAAAAACAAAAATTTAAAGTATCTATTATAAATATATATCTTAAAAAATTTTCAAATTCTACTTCTTCAGGTGAAAAATGTGATTCTGACCAATTTGTTGATTTTAATTGTTTTTTACCATCTATTATTTCTTTTGTAAATTCTAGTATTTTTTCCCTATTTATTTTCACGTTTTCTAATTTTGATATTATTTTATTACATGAATTTTTCACATATTCACATGGATTTGGAAATATTTTTTTTAATTCCATTTCTTTTTTTTTAAATTTTTTATCTAGTTTTATATTATCATATAATTAGATTTTATTGTCTTTTTATTTTTAATTTTTTTTTTTTAAATATATTTTTTTTTTTTTTTATTTTTTTTTTGAAATTATCATTATAAAAAAAATATTTCTTTTAATAAATTTCCTTCAAATGTCCAATAAAGAAAATATAATTTACAACAAATTTTTAGACCCAGAATTATTTTTAGATAAATCAGCAAAAATAATAGAAGATTACATTTGTCCTTTATGTAAAGGAGTATTAAATTATCCTTCAATGTTAAAAAACAGTGATAAAATAACATGTAAAAATTGTTTAATAAAAGAAAAAAAAATAGGTAAATTAGAAGAAAAAAATATAATATCAATAAATACAATATTTGAAATATTAGAAAAGCAAAAATTAAATTGTAGAAATAAATATATAGGATGTGAATTTGAAGGAAATTTAAAAGAATATAGAAAACATATATTAAATAATTGTAATTATGAAATGATAAATTGTCCTTTAGAAGGTTGTGAAGAAAAAGTATTTAGAATATATTTAGAAGATCATATTTCACTTTGTGATTATAGAATAATTAAATGTCCTAAATGTGAAAAAATAATGAAATATAAAGAAATAATAGAACATAAAAAAACTTTTTGTGAAGAAGAAGAAATTGTTTGTCCTAATAAATGTGGTAATTTCATTAAGAGAAAATTAATTGATGAACATTTAAAAA
Organism: Isotricha intestinalis; assembly: GCA_023807065.1. Lineage (NCBI taxonomy): Eukaryota > Ciliophora > Litostomatea > Vestibuliferida > Isotrichidae > Isotricha > Isotricha intestinalis. Next base: position 22,892 of record JAJJLU010000642.1, on the reverse strand, counting down.
TTAATTGTGATAATATTATTGTTGATTGTCCTTATAATAAATTTGGATGTAGATATCCAAGTAGAATTAGAAAAGAAATTAGAAGACATATGAAAGATGCTTTGGAAGAACATAATGAATTATTACTTATTTATATTAATGATAAAGAAGATGAAAATAAAAAAAAAATTGAAGAACTTGAAAATAAAATTGTTTTATTGGAAAATAATGTTAATAATTATTGTTTTATTCAGAAAAAAAGAAAAAGGAAAAATGGGAAAAAAAAAAGTGATAAGATTAATAAAGTTAATAATAATAAAAAAAATAATATTAACAATGGAAATATTAATAATAATAGAAATAATAATAATAATAATAATAATGATGATGATGATGAAATAAATTTAGATGATTTTGATTTTGAAAAATATTTTATTGATAATGATGAGATAAAAAATAATAATAATATAAATAAGGATATTAATTATAATAAAAATAAGAAATATAAAGATGATTCACCAATATCTTTAAATGAAAGTATTTTTTTATAAGTATATTTATTGTAAAATTAATATCATTAAGAAAAAAAAATTTTTTTTATTTTTTTATCAATTAAATTAAATTCAAATAAATAAATAATTAATTATATATAATTTTAACTAAATATGATTAGATTTAAAAGTTGATCTAGATTCTTCTTCAATTCTAGTTAATAATTTATCCATTTCTTGTTGGATTAAATTTTGTAATTTTTTTCTCATTTTATCATCTAAACCATTTTCTAATGAAAAATTTTTTGCTAAACTTTCTGAAGTATCTCCTTCATAAACATAAACTTTTTTTTTTAATCCATGTTTTAAATTTATATCAATTTGTAAAATAGGATTTTCTTTACAAGTTTTAATATTATTATTAGTCTTATTATTATTATTCAATTTATTATTTTTATTATTAATATAACTATTATTTAATTTATTATTTTTATTTTTACTATTACTTCTAATTTGATTTCTTATTGGAGTTTTATTTAAATTATTAGTTGAATTTTGAATAAAACTTCTTTTATTATTATTTTTATTTGATTCAGTTTTATTATGATTTAAATTATTATTTTCAAATAAATTTCTTGTATTTTGAATTAAAAATTCTCCTCTTTCAAAAGCACTTTCTTTAATTTCTCTTTCTTCTCTTCCTTTTAAAAGTCTTTGATTAAATTTTTGTATATCATAATCATTTTCAACATTACAATTTTTTTTAAAAACTTCATAATTAATATTATTAATTTGAGGTTTAAAAGTTAATTCTTTTTTATATTTTTCAACTTCAATTTCATCTAATGTTTTATCTTTTTTATTTATTATTTTCTCAGTTCCTTTTTTGAATAAATAATCCATTCTTTTTTCATTTATATTATTATTATTATTGTTTTTGTCTATTTGAATTATATTATTTTTATATTGATCATTTGAATTTATTTTTGGCTTAAAAGTACAATTTATTTTTTCTTCTTTTTCTTTTTGTTCTAAATATTTTTCTTTTTCTTTTTCTAAGAAGTTTTTTTTTTTTTGAATTTGATAAATATAATTGTTCAATTCTTAAAGATGAATTTGATTTATTTCTCTTTTGTTTTTTATTATTATCATTTTCAGTGTTGTGTGTTTGATTTAAATAATTACTTCTATTATTTCTATCATTTATTTTTTGTTTATTTAAAAGTAAATTTGATTTATAAGATTGAACAACAGAATTCGAAGTTGAAGCTCTTATCATTTGTTTTTTTTTTATATTTTCTTTAGAAAATTCATTATTATTATTTTCTTTATTAATATTTGGATTACTATAATTTTGATAAAATATTAAAAAATTTTTAAAAATCATTTCTGCATGTGTACAAGTTATAATAAAATTATTATTTGAATCAAATCCTCCAAATTTCATATTTTTAATTATTCTACTTTGTAATTCTTTATTAATATAATCTAATTTTAAACAATTATTTTCTAATGAATTAACTTGTAAAACTGAATTATTTTTATGAAGTAATTTATTATTTGAAATAATATTTATTTTTAAATCTTTTTGACTAATTGAATTAGAAATTTCTTTTTTATTATTTTCTAAACTTTCTGTATTTAAAGTTGTTGAATTTGTTATTTGATAATTTGAAATAATATAATATTCAAATAATTTTACAATTGACAAAGAAAAAATAAATAAATGATCTATACTTATTAAATTATTTGAATCTTTTAAATTTTCATATATTTCATTTAGTAAATTATTTATATTTTCATTTTCTGATTGTGATTTAGGAATAAAGTTTAAATTAATAAATATATTTTTTAATTGATTATAATTTAATTTTGTATTATTTCCTTTTTCAATTAAAATTTTTTCTATTTCTTTTTTAAAAGACTTTTTAAATTTATTATACAAATATTTATTTGAAGTTGAAGCAGCTTTATAATTTAAAATTTCTTTTCTTTTTTTATTTTCTAAATCTTCTTTTTCTTTATTTTTTTTTTCTCTTAATTTATAATCTTGATATAAATTATTTAAATATTCTTCATTAATATTATTATTAATAGAATTTCTATTTTTTTCATTTTTATTTGAATTTTCTTTTTCTATTTTTTTAATATTTTGATTATATAATCTACTAAAAACTTCTTCACCTTTATATTTTTCTTGAGCCATTTTCTCAGAAGAAATTTGTATTTTTGGTTTTAATTTTAATTCTTCTTCTTCTTTTTTAATTTGAGTATCTTTTATATTTAATATTTTCTCTATTTTTTTTTGTTCGTATTCTTCTTGATCTTTTAAAAATTGATTTAAATTTCTTTTTTTATCTTTATTATTATTTTTCTTATTTATTTGTGGAATAAAAGTATATTTTTGATTAAATTCTTCTTCTTTTTTTTGTTTTATTTCATTTAAATTTTTATTTTTTTTATCTATATATGATTTAATTTTTGAAGATATATTTATGTTCTTTTTAAAACCACATTTTTTTAATTCATTTTCTATTATTTCTTTATCATTTAATATAATATCATATAATTCATTATTGTTTTTATTATTTTTTTTTTTCATTATTTTTTTTAATACTTTTGTTAATGCTTTATTAAAATTAGAATCTTCTTCTTCTTCTTTTTCTATTTCTTTTATTTTTTTATTTAAATTTATTTCTAATTTTTTTTCATTTTTTTCTTCCTTTTCTATTGGATTATTCATTAATATAGTTATTAATTCTTCTTTTGAATAATTTTCATTATTTAAAATATTATTATTATTATTTAAATTATTTTCATTTTTTTTTATTGTATCATTTATTGATGTAGAAGCAACTATATTTTTTACTTCATTTTGAATTCTTTGTAAAGTATTTTCATTTTTATTTTCTTTTTTATTATTTTCTTTTATTATATTATCTTCTTTTTTTCTTTCTGATATTATAACTAATGAATCCTCAAATTCATCATCATTATCAATTATTTCATCATCTTCTATTTCTTCATTTATTTCTCCTTCATCGTATAAATTTTTTCCATTCATTTTTTTATTAATTTTTTTTTTTCTTTTTTTAAAAAAATTTAAAAATAAATTTATAAAAATTATAATATTAAAAATTTACCTTTTAATATTTATTTTTCTTTTTAAAAATAAAAGTTGTGTATGGTTTAAATGATTTTTTCATTAATTTTCTCAAGGAAAATTATTATTATTATATGATTGTTGATAATTATAAACTTGTTGATTTTGAATATTTTGATTGTTAATCATTTGATTATTATTTTGAGGAAAATTATTTATATTTGAATTTAAATTTGGATTCATTGATAAATTAATATTATTATTTATCCCATTCATTTGATTTACATTATATATTTCAGGATTATTTAAATTTATACTAGCTGATAAATTATTATTACTATATATTTTATCAGCTTGATTTACATTTTGACTATTATTTAATAATTGGAAACTATTTTGTAAAGGATTCACATTAAAATTTACTGATTGAGATAAACTTTTATTATAATTTAAATCATTATTAATGCTATTTATTTGGTTATTATTATTATTTAATTGTTGTAAATTACCATTTATATTATTATTTATATTATTATAATTTACTAAAGGAGAATTTGTCATATTTGAAATTTGAGAATTATTAAAAGAATTATTTATGTTATTATTATTTGGAAAAGCATTAGAAATATTTTGATTAAAATTTGGTGAAGGATTTTGATTCATATTAAAATTATTATTATTTATTTGAAGATTATTTAAAGAATTATTTGGATTATTGTTCATATTAAAATTATTATTATTTATTACTTGAGAATTATTTAAAGAATTATTTGAATTTATATTAATATTATTATTGACCATCATTTGGGAATTACTTAAAGAGTTATTTTGAAAATTTGGATTTATATTATAATTGTTGTTATTATTATTAAATACTTGATTTATATTGTAATTATTATTGTTATTAAATGTTTGATTCATATTTGAATTATTATTATTGTTAAATGCTTGATTTATATTGTAATTATTATTATTATTAAATGTTTGATTCATATTTGAATTATTATTATTATTAAATACTTGATTTATATTTGAATTATTATTATTAAATACTTGATTTATATTTAAATTATTATTGCTATTAAAATTTTGATTCATATTATTATTATTATAATTTTGTTCCGTGATATTTGTAGGTTGATTTAAATTAAAATTATGACTAAAAATTTGACTTTTGCTTAATCCATTTCTACTTTTAACATTATTATTATTTTGTGATAGGTTCATTTGTTGATTTACATTATTCATTTGATTTGAATTTATGTTAGTATTATCATAATTATTTATCATATTAATAGTAAAATCTTGATTATTTGCAAAAGTATGAATAAAATTAAAAGAATTTAAATTTTTATTTCTAATAGGAGAATCATAATTAAAAAAATGCATATTATAATTTTGAAGAGGAGTTTTATTAACGGTATTAACACTACTTCTCAAAAAATTATTATTTTGAATATTTATATTTAATTTTGGTTTAATATAATTTTTTTTATTTTCATTATTATTATTTTGAATTTTATCTAAAACATTGTTATTATTATTAAAAATATCAGCAAATTCTTTATTTTTATTAAAAGCAGAATTTTTTTTAACGACATTATTATTACTTTCAGTTTTAGAATAAGAAGAAGATCTTGTTCTTAGAATTGAAGGAACTTTTTCAAATTTATTTATTTTCACATTTTTAAAATTTAAATCATTGTTATTTTTTTGAATATTATTTTCTTCTTCTTTAAATTTATTTCTTTCTTCAATCATTAAAATATCAAAATTTTTATTTTCGATTCTTAATTCAAATTTATTTGATTTTGTTTGAACAATTTGAAAAGGAATTTTAAGAAACTGAAATTTAATATCAAAGTTATTTTTATATGAATTTTCTTCAAAGTAAATTTCACCATCAACATTTAAAATTTTTTTCATTGAAGTTCTAGAATGAAGAATTTCAACATTATGATAAATTCCATCTATTTTAAATTCCCAAAGATGACGTTGTTTAGACATTTTTATTGTTCCTCCTATATCTTCTTCTTGATAAAAGAAATCTGAAAATCTTGATAATGAAGACATTTATTTTTTTTTATCGATTTATTAATTACAATTTTTGTAAAATAATTAATTTTTCTTCAGGAATGAAAAATATAAATGAAGTAACTAATGAATTCTTATTATATAATTTTTTTTATAAATTAAATAATATTATAAATTCAAATGGAAGAAATAAATACAAATATGATGAAAGAAAATGAAAAAGAAGAAAAAAAGGAAATTTTAAATAATTTGATTTATATTAATGAAGAAAAAATAAATGAAAATAATAATAATCTTGATAAATATATTCTTTGTCCAATATGTAATAATGAATATAATAATATTAGAGAATGTGAATCTTGTCATAAAGTATTTTGTGAAGAATGTATTAAAAAATATTTAGAAAAGAATAAAACATGTCCTTCAAATTGTAAAGAAGTAAATTTAAAAAGCAATAAAATTATATCAAATATTATTGAAGAATTAATTAAGATAAAATCTTTTAGAGATTTAAAAACTAAAACCATTATTCCAACTAAAAAAAATATTAATAAAAAAACTGAAAATAATAATTCTAATATAATTAATATTAATAATATTTATGAAGAGAAAAAAGAAGAAAAAAAAATTCCTTTGGTTGAAGATATAAATAAATATGATTATAAAATGAGATTTGAAGATTTATTTAAAGATTTTTCAAAATTTAAAAGTGAATTTAATAAAGTTAATGATGAAAATTTTAATTTAAGAAAAGAAAATTGGAATTTAAAAACAGAAAATATAAATTTAATAAGAAAAAAAGATGATCTTGTTCGAACTTTTGAAAAATTAAATAGAGAAAATAAAGAAAGAAATGAAAACCAACAAATAGATTTTAGGGATTTGAGTAAACTTTATAGAAATAAAAATATAAATACAAATAATTTAGATAATTTCAATAATGAAATAGATTTATTAAAAGATGAAGTTTCTAATTTAAGAAAAGAAGAATCTGAACTTAGAAATAATAATTTAATTTTAAAAGAAAAAAATATTAAATTAAATAATGAAATTCAAAATTTAATAGAAGAAATGGGATATAATGATGATTATCAAGATGAAGATGATGAAATTGATTCTAAAAAAAAAAAAACTGAATGGTTTTAAATTCTTTTAAATTTTATGTTAGTTTTTAAAATTTTATTTTTAATTATTGTTGAATTTAATTACTAAAAGTTATTTTCAATATGGAAAAAAAATTTAAAGAATAATTTATAATAATAAATAATTATAATTTTTTTGGGAATTAAAATTATTGATTTTTATTTTAATTTATTTTTTGAATATAATCATAATTATCTTCTAATTCATTTGCTCTTAATTTTCTTGGTTTAATAATAATCATTCTAATAATAACACTAATTAATAATATTACCAAAATAATTAATAAAAAAATAAATAAGAGAGAATAATTAAAAGCTTTTATTTTTTTTAAATTATAAAATCCAATAATTCCTTTTTCTTCATCAAAAATAATTTGATATTTTTTAAAAAAAACTTCTCCAAATTCCCAAAAAAAATCAGTTGAATCATGTTTAAAAATAATAAGAAAAAATAATTTATCTTTTTCTTTAATAAATAAATCATTATAATTTAAATTAAAAGTATAATTTAATTCCTTATGATAAAAATATAAATTAGAAAAATTTTCTATATTAATATTATTATCACAATAAAATCCTTTATACCATTTATTACTTGAGTAAAAAATTTTACATAAATTTTTTAGAATTAATTCATTGAAAAAATTATTAATAAAAAAATCAAAAATATTTTCACTTGCAATAATTCCTCCTAAATCAATATTAAATTGAATATTTAAATCATAATTTAAATCTTTATTCCCAAATTTAATATTAGTAAACTTAACATTCCAATAAATAAAATCATTATTCTTTTTAACATAAATATTTTTTAAATTTTCTTTATCAAATATTTCATTATTATATTCATGAGGATAATTTCCAATAATAATTTCACCATTATTATCTTTATTAAATATAAAATGAAAAGAATATGAATTTATTAAATTTCTTTTTTTAATTAAATATATAAAACTAACTGTGTCTGATAAATTATTTAATGTTTTTTTTCTTAAACCTAAAACTCCTCCTTTTAATTCTTTTAATATATTTGTTCCTAAAATAAAAGTTAAATTTGTTATTTTAATATTATTTTCAAATAACATATTATCCCAACATAAAATTCCTTTATTAAAAAATTGACTATTAAAATCTTGTTCGAAATCTTTTTCTAATTGATGTAATGTTTTAGAATTGTTTAATTGAAAATATCCTTTTTTTTCTTTTGGAATTATCATAAATTCATTTGTTGAAAATTTTATTTGTATTGGAATTTCCTGATAAGGACTTCCTACTTTTATATTTGATATATAAATATTTTCTGTTATATAATCAAAAAAATTATTTTCGTTTATTTCATTTGGTTTTTCTTTTTTAAAAGATAATTTCAAAATACATTTAATTATATCAATATTAATAAATATAAAAGTAAAAATCAGAAAATTATATTTCATTTTTATTTAGTTAAATAAAAATAAATAAAATTTCTTAAAAAAATCAATTTAACTGAAAATAAAAAGTTTACTTATATAATAATAAAATAAGGAAAAAAACTACAATAAATAAAAAAATATTTATACTTTCAAAAAAATTCAAAATTAAAATAAAATCTAATATTATTGTATATGAAATTTGTTTTTTAAAATAAAAAAATTAAAAAAAAATGAAAAATCCTAAAAAAAAAAGGATGAATTGGAAAAAAAGTAAATTTGCAAAAATGTTAGCAAATTATGTAATAGAAATATATCAAACATTAGAAGACTCAAAATTTACTCGAGGAATAATGTTTGATGAAAGGCCATTAACTCAAATATTAATAGAAGAAACATCAAAAGAAATTATAGGTCATAATCAAGCATTTATTCAAAGAAAAAATATTAGAAGAAATTCATTATTAAATAAAAAAGAAAATAATAATAATAATGAAGAAAGAAATGTTAAATTAATATATTTATCACTATTAAAATTTAAAGGATTTATTAGATATATGACTTTTCAAGGAATATCAACTCAAGATATAAGATATTCTTCTTGTTATTTAAAACATAATTTTTACAGAGAAGGAAGTTATGTTATGAGAAAATATGATAAAAGTAATGCTTTATATGGTATTATTACTGGTAAAGTTGTTGTTAGAGATATTTGTCCTAATGATAAATATAAAAAATTTTATATGGATACTATTAGAGGAAATTTTAATGATGAAGAAATAAGAAATATTAATAATATTGATTATGAATATTTCATGAGTGATTTAGAAGAAGAAAGTGAAATTGAAGATAATTCTAATAAAAAAACTATTAATAATAATATTGATAATAATATTGATAATGATATTGATAGTGTTTACAAAAATATTATTAATTATAAAAGAAAAGAAAAGAAAAAAAAAATCAGAAGACCTGGAAGAGGAAGTACAGTTAATATGAGACCTAAATATGATATATCTCTTTTTCAAAAAAAAAAATCATATGAAATTGATGAAAAAGAATTAAAAAGAAGAGAAAAATTAGATAAATTACGTGAAAAATTTTTATCAAAATTAACAGAAGAACAAATAGATGATTTAATAGATGAAAAATATTATACAACAAAAAGAAAAAGTATAACAAAGATATCAATAATAAAAAGAATGAGAGAAGAAAATGATGAAAAGAAAAAGAAAGAGAAAAAAATAATAAAAGCAATAAAGGAAAATCAAGTTCCAAAAGATATAGATAAAAATATAATAACATTAAGGCAATTTATCTTAGATTTTGAAGAAGAAAGAGTAATATTAAATCAAGGAATGTGTTTTGGAGAATGGGGATGTGTATATAATATTCCAAGAACAAGTTCAATTTATTGTTTAGAAGATACAAATTTATTTTATTTAGAAAAAAAATATTTTGATAAAATTTTATATCCGAAATTTTCAGCTGCTGATATTAAAAAAGTTCATTTTATTTTAAGTAAATTTCCCTTTTTAAAAAAAGATTTAAAATTTAGACATTTTTAACAAAAATTACTCCTGAATTTTTTGACTCTGGAGATATAGTTTATACTCCTTTTGATGATGCTAAAATTATATATTTATTATATAGAGGTGAAGCTTCTTTAGTAGAATTACCTTATAAACCTAAAAATAAAGAAGATTATTTAAATAGGAAAAGTGATTTAAAAAATATTATTGATTTTTGTCAAGGAGGAATTTCTGGATTAGAAGCTAGTCAAAGAAAAGGAAAATATGATTATTGTCTTATTGTTAAAAAAGATTTCACGGTTTTTCTAAAAATGAATGTTGATTATATTAGTAAAAAATATTTAACTTTTAAAGAATCTATTAAAGATTTGTATGAACAACATAAAAATGTCATTGAGAAATTTGAAGAAAGAAAAAAACAATATTTTAAATCTAATCATCTTAAAGAAAAGAAAATTAATGATAAGAAAAAAGAATTTAATTTAGAAATGAAAAGACCTTCAAGTGCAAGACCAAAAAGTACAATTACTAATTTAAAAACAAAATTAAATTTATCTAATAATTTAAATGATAAATCTTTTCTTTTTAAATTTGATAAAAATAGTATTAAAGCAAGAATAAAATCTTCAAAAAGACCGATTTCATTAAAATTAGATTTCAACAAAGCGAAATCAAAAATTAGAAATAATAAGAAACATTATAGTAATTTAAATACAAATTCTTTAACTCAAAGATTATTTTTAACTTCAACAACAAATAATAATAGTATTATTAATAATAGTACTATTAAAAATAGTTTTATAAAAACTACTTTAAATGATAATGAAAATGAAGTTATGCCTTTAATTAAAAATGATAAAGTTGATAAGAAGAAAGAAATATTGATTGAACATAAAATTAATAAATTTAATTTATTTAAACAATTAGGTTTACCTCTTCCTATTAAAAATTATCGAATTAAAAAAGGACAAAAATTCTTTAATACTGGAAAATATGAAATTCCTATTCTTTCAAAAGTAGAACTATAAATAATTTAATGATAATAATAATTTAATAAGTTTTAAATAATAATAATGAAAAGTAATTATAATATTTTTTAAGATATAAAAAACATAAATATAAAAAGTAAATTAAGTGAAAAAATTCTTATAAAAAGGTATTAATTAAATAATGGCTAAATATTTTTTTAATTATTTCTAACGCTTAATCCTTTATTTTTTTTTTTATTTTTTTTTTTACAACATCCTTCATTATTTTTTTCTTCATCCAAATTTTTATTATTTTCATCAAAAGGAAATTCAGGGAATTCATCTTTATGAATATTAACTATTTGATCAATTAAATAATTAAAGCTTTCATTAATATTAATATTTTTTTTAGCAGAACATTCAAAAAATTTAATTCCATATCTTTGAGCTAATTTTTCTCCTTCATTAAAAGAGACTTCCCTACAAAATTTATTATCAATATCTTGTAAATCATCAATATCACATTTATTTCCAATTAAAATTAAAGGAACTTCATTATCAGAATTTTTTTTTTCATCAACTTCTTTAATCCAATTTTCAATTCGATCAAAACTTTCTCTATTATTTATAGCATAAACTAAAAATATTCCATCACAATTTTTAATATATTGTGTAGATATTGATCTAAATCTTTCTTGTCCTGCTGTGTCCCATAATTTTATTGTTATTTTTATTGGATTTAATTTTGGCTTTATTTCAAATCCTCTTTTTACAAAATTATTCACTCCTATTGTTGATATGTTTTCTTCTGTAAAAGGAATATCAAAAAAAATATTTGATATATTTGTCTTTCCTACTCCACTGTCTCCTAATGTTCCTAATGTTATTAATTGCTTTTTTATATTTAACATTTTTTTTTTAATTTTTATTATTGATTATTATTGTATAAAAATTAAAAAAATATAAATTTTTATATATAAAATAAAGATTCCCATATAATTTTTATATATTGTGATGATATTGATTTAAATTGTTCTTTATTTGATGAACCATATTTTCACCTTTTTTGGAAATTCTTCGTTTTTTTATTTTTAATTCTTGAAATTCTGTTTCAATCCTATACTTCAATCAATTCTTTTTTATATATGTGTTTGATATTGAAGTTTTCCCTGTTTTTGAATCTCCTATTGTTCCTATTTGTTAACATTGTTCTTTAGATTGATTATATTTTTTTTTCAATTTTTCTGAAATTTTTTTTTGGGTTTTCTAAATAATTATTTTGGGAATTATTTATTAATTGTTATTTAAAAATTATTTTATTTTATATTAAATATTAAAACATATATAAAACAATATATTTTTACTGAAGTAACATTGACTAATTTACATATTATCAAAAATTGAATAAGTTTTGTTATTTGATATTATTCATTTTGATAAATTTGAAAAATAAATTGTACTAAGTATTGAAAAATTTTGATTAACTTTTATTATATTATTTTTAGCAGAACATTCGATAAATTCAATATTATAAATTTCATTTATTTTCTTACAATCCTTTATTTAATCAATCATTTTATTTACAATTAAAAATATAAAATTATTTTTTATTTTCAATTTCATTTTACCAAATTTCAATATTTTTAAAAATTGTTTTTTATTATTAATTGTATACATTAATTATACCAGATTTAATCTATGATATTACAATTAATTTATAATTTTTTCTTGTCTCATATTTTTATTTTATATTTTTTTCTTTTATTTGAATTTTTTTTTTTTTGTATTTATTCCTATTATTTATATATATTCTTCATAAATTTTTTTTTCCTAAATATATTTCTGTTAATGTTGAAATATTTATTCTTTTTTTATTTTTCATTTTTTTTGAATTTTTAAAATCCTTTTATTTTTTAATAAATATATTTTATGTTTTAAAATGTTTTTTTAAATTAAATTTGTTTTTTTTAAAGTTTTGTTAACAACATTTTTTTTTTTTCTTTTGAGTTTTATCATTCTTATTGTCTTCTTCTGCTCCAATAACAATCTTTTTTTTTTCACCTAATAATTCTTTTTCTTTATTTTTAACAATTAAATCAATCATATATTGAAAAGCTTCTTCAACATTTTCTTTAGTTTTAGCAGAAGTTTCAAATAATTTAAAATTATATTTTTGAGCTAATTCTTCTCCTTCCTTTTTAGTAACAAAGTCACTATTATTTTCTTTAAATAAGTCAATTTTATTTCCTAATAAAACTAAAGGATAATTTTCTTCTTGATTAGTTTCTTTAATTTTAGTTAACCATTTTTCAACATCAATTAAACTTCGTCTATCATCAACACTATAAACTAATAAAATTCCATCACATTTTCTAATATAATTTAATGCAATAGCTTGATATTTTTCTTGTCCTGCAGTATCATGAATTATTACATTTAAATTTATTGTTTTTTCTTTTATTTTTAATTCTATATTTTTCATAAATTTTCCCATTCCTGTTGTTACTATTTCATTTGGCTCAAATTCTTCTCCTGAATAACATCGAGATAATGCTGTTTTTCCTACTAAAGTATTTCCTAATGTTCCTATTGATATTTTTTTCATTATTTTTTATAAATTTTATTTTATTTATTAAATTTTATTTTTATGTTTTTTTATTTTAATTAATAACAATTTTTTATTTTTTTAATTTTTTATATTTAATAGTATTTTTATTTATCATAAAAATTATATTTCTAATACATTTAAATTTAAATTTTTATTTTTTAATGTTTAATCTTTGTTCATTATCATTTTTCTTATTTTTTTTTTTGCAACATCCACCATCTTTATTATTTTTTTTATCTTTATTTTTATCATCAACTTTTTCCTCTCCTTCAAAAAATTCATCTTTATAAACATCAACAATTTCATTAATTAAAGCATTAAAAGCTTCATTTATATTAATATTATCTTTAGCAGAAGTTTCAAAAAATTTCATATTATATTTTAAAGCAAATTTTTCTCCTTCTTCTTTACTCACTTTTCTATCTTTTTCTAAATCACATTTATTTCCAATTAAAACAAAAGGAACATTATCATAAATTTTTTTATCATTAACATCTTTAATCCAATTATCTAAATTTTGAAAACTTTCTTTATCAGTAATTGAATAAACTAATAAAATTCCTAAACAATTTTTTACATATTGTATTGAAATTGATTTAAATCTTTCTTGTCCTGCTGTATCCCATATTTTTATTTTTATTTTTTTTTCTTCAGAACCTATTTTTATTTTTTCTTCTTTTAATAAACAACTAAAACCTAATGTTGTAATATATTCTGTATTAAATTTTTCTTCTGTGTAAACAGTTGACATATTTGTCTTCCCTACTTTTGAATCTCCTATTGTTCCTATTTGAATTACATTTCTAGATATTTTTTCCATTTTTGAATTTATTTTTTTTTATTCGTTTATTTTTTAATTTTTTTCAATCAAAAGATTTTTTTTCTAAAATGATATGAGAAAATTTAACTTTTTTATCAAAAAAAATCCAAAAAAAATAAAAAATGAATAAATTGAAAACAATATTAGTAGGAGATTCCCAAGTAGGAAAAACAAGTATAATAACTCAATATATTCGTCAATCTTTTGATGAAGAATATTTACCAACAATAGCAGGAGATAAATCGATCAAAGATTTAATAATAGAAAATCAACCATTAACATTAGAAATATGGGATACAGCAGGTCAAGAAATATATAGGAATGTAAATAAAATATTTATGAAAAATGCTAAAATTGCATTATTAGTTTATGATATTACTTCAAAAGAATCTTTTGATTCTTTAGATTCTTGGTATAATCAAATTTGTGAAAATAATGATAAAGAAAATATTATTATTGGTGTTGTTGGAAATAAAAGTGATTTATATGAAGAAAGAGTTATTGAAGAAAATGAAGGACAAAAATATGCTAAAAAAATTGATGGAGTTTGGGGAGAAACTAGTGCTATGGATTTTGATAGTGTTAATTCTTTTTTTGAGAAAATCGCTATTGCTTATGTAAACAAAGAAAAACAAAAGCAAAAAACAACAAACAATGAAATAATTAAAGAAGATAATAATAATACTTTGAAATTAGAAAAAAAAAATTATGTAGATAATAATAAGAAAAAAGATAAAGGAGGATGTTGTTAATTTATTCTTAATTATGATTTAAATTTTTAACAATAAATTGAGCAAAAAGATAATTTATATTATTTTTTTTTTATTATAAATGTTTGATATTATAATATAAACTATAAAAAAATGAGTTCAATAAAATTAATATTAGTAGGAGAAGCTCAAGTAGGAAAAACAGCAATAATAAATCAATACACCCAAAATATTTTTGAAGAAGAATATATTGCAACAATTGGACAAGAAAAACAGATAAAAGAAATAAAATTAAATAATGGAACTACATTTAAATTAGAAATATGGGATACTATTGGACAAGATACTTATAGTGCTGCAAATAAAATATTTATGAGAAATGCTAAAATTGCTTTATTAGTTTATGATATTACTAATGAACAAAGTTTTAAAAATTTAAATAAATTTTATAAACAAGTTTGTGATATTAATGGAAAAGATAAGGTAATTATTGGTGTTGTTGGAAATAAAAATGATTTATATGAAGAAAGAGCTGTTGAAGAAGAAGAAGGACAAAAATATGCTAAAGAAATTGAAGCTTCTTTTTTTGAAACTTCTGCTAAAGATCATGATACTATTGAAAGTTTATTTGAAGGTATTTGTGAAAAATTAAATAATAAAGATAACAAAAATAATAATGATGGGAATGGAAATAGTAATAATAATAATGATGGGAAAGAAAATAGTAATAAGAATAATGATGGGAATAATGTTAATAGTCAAAGTAATGAAGGTTTTAAAATTAGTAGTTCTCCTAATCAACCAAAGACTTCTGAAAAAAAAGGTTGGTGTTGATTAACAAATATTTTCTTAATTATTTAAAATAATTATAATCAATCCTTTAAATTTAATAATATTTATAAAAAATAAAAAAAAATCATAAAAATCCAAAAAAAAAATATAATAAAAATGAATGATAAAATAAAATTAATACTAGTAGGAAATAGTCAAGTAGGAAAAACATCAATAATAACTCAATATTTAGAGAAGAATTTTAATGAAAACTATATTCCAACATACTCTCATGATAAATCTTTAAAAAACATAAATTAAAAAATAATAAAGAATATAAATTAGAAATATGGGATACAATAGGACAAGAAAAATATAGAGCAGCAAATAATATATTTATGAAAAATACTCAAATTGCATTATTAGTATATGATATAATAATAAATAAAAAATCTTTTGATGATTTAAATGAATGGTGGTATAAACAAATTTGTGATATTAATGTAAAAGATATTATTATTGGTGTTGTTGGAAATAAAAATGATTTATATGAAGAAAGAGTTATTGAAGAAAATGAAGGACAAAAATATGCTAAAGACACCAAAGCTTCTTTTTTTGAAACTTCAGCTTTTGATTATAATAGTATATTTAATTTATTTGAAGATATTGTTTCTATTTATGATCAAAAAATTCACTCTCAAAATGAAAATAATTTTGAGAATAAGGATAATGAAAAATCTTCTAAGAAAAATGAAGAGAGTTTTCGAATTAAAAAAAAAAAGAAAAAAAAGAATGAGAAAAAAATAAAAATTTGTTGATTAAATTTTTTAAAATAAATTCTTTATTTGATAAAAAATAATTCATTACATATTCTAAATAAATTTGAAAATTTAATCTTCTTTGAGAACATAAAATATGTAAAACAAGTTCAATAAAGAAATATAATGAAATAAATTAAAAAATCAGAATATTTAATTTCTATAATCATTTAATTAATGTAAAAATTCATAATATATTAGAATTTAAATGAAAATTTTAAAATTGAAATTTAAAGATAAAAAAATGTTGGAAAAGGAATTTATATTTTTAAAGAAGGAAATACTTTAATTGTATTTTTGAGAAAAATAATTATAATCTTTTAAATGGGAAAATTAAATATTTTATTTTAATGAATATAAAGGTAATTTTGATAATAATATTAAAAGAATAAAGATAATAATGAAATAATATATAATGGAAATGGGAAAAAGATAAATAATTTGAAGGTTAAAAATTCAAAATATTAAAAAAGAAAAAAAAATTATTTAAAATGAAATAAATATTGATTATTTAAATAATTTAAAGGAAAAGGAAATTAAGAGAAATGGATTAAAAGAATTTAAACTCATATTTTAACTATTTGAGATTTTTGAAAAAAATACTTCTAATTTATTCAATAAGATTATCATTTAATTTTATTATTTCGGTTAAATATAAAAAATATAATATAAAAAATAATAAAAAATAAACATAATTTAAAAAAAATAAGTCCAATGAAAATTTATATTTTTTATTATATCTATTTTGAAGCTTTTCTTTCATTATTTTTAATTAAATTTAATTGTTTTTATATATTGACTATAAAATTGTTCTTAAAAAAAAACATTTTAATTAAAATGAAAAAAATTTAAGTAAAGTTTCATTTGATTAGTAGGATGGGAGAAACATATCTTATAACATAATGTATAGAAAATACATTTACTGAAAAATATCTGATAACATTAACTTGTGATTAAATTGTTAAGAATATTAATATAAAATGAAAAGAAAATTAAAATTAGAAATTGGGTTATACCAGGACAAGAGAAAAGATGTGTTTATATAATATTAATGAAAACACAGATATTGCTTTAATTGTTTATGATATAAATAATAGAAAATCTTTTGAAGAATTAATATCAATAATTAATGATAATAAAGAATCTAAAAAAATAAAGAAATAATATTTGGAATTCTAGTAAAGAAATATGATTATAAAAATAAAGTTGTGAAGAGAGAAGAAGGAGAAAAATTTGAAAAAGATAATAATACTTTAATTTTTTTGAAACAAGTTCTAAGGATTATGATAGTGTTGATTCTTTTTTTTGTAATAAAATGTAAAGATTATTTAAAAAAGAAAAAAGTGAAAATAAGATTAAAGAAGGAAAAAAGTAATAAAATATGAGAATAAAGATAAAAATGGATTTGTAAAAAATAATTTAAAAGAAGGAATAGGAAAAATGAAATATAATAATGGAGATATATAATGGATGTTGGAAAAATAATGAATTAAATGGAAATGGAAAAATATATTATAATAATAATAATAAATTTGAAGGATATTTTATAAATGGGAAAAGAGAAGGAAAAGAATAATTAAAATAGAAAATAGTATATTAACATATTAACTTTTAAAAATGATAAATTAGAAGAAAAAGGAGAATATTTATAATAATGGAGATATTAATGAAGGTAATTTTGATATAAAATAGAAATAGATTAGTTAAAGGAATAATGAAAAATAAAAATGGAGAAATATTTAATGATGAATTTTATATAATATTTTAAAATATTAATATTATAATTGAATTATTTAAATTGGAATTAAAAGACTTAATTTATAAGGATGATTGAAAAATAAAATAAATAGAATTATAAAATAATATATAAAAGTAAGTTTAAAGAAGATTTAAAAGAAAGATTTGTTAAAATATATTATCAAACAGGAAATATTTGAAAGTAATTGGAAAGCAAATAATATAGATGAAGAAATACAATCTATTATTTATTTAAATAATTTCAAATATAGTATTCAAAATTTAAATGCAATTGAATGAATATATTTAAATATTTTCTTAATTTAAATAAAAAATTCTTATTCTGAAAATATATTCAAATAATTTATTTTATTATAATATTTTATCATTCATTATAATAAAAAGAATAAAATAAAAATAAAGAAAAGTTATTCCATATAATTACATTAATAATTTAATGATTTTTATATTTAGTTTTAAAAAAATGTTTTTCTCTAAATTAAAAAAATCAAAAATATTTGAGCAAACATATAATTATCTTTAATATTTTTTTATTATCAACTCATTTTTTATACATAATTGTTATTGGTTGTTTTGTGAATTTGATCACCATCGTTGTTATTTTGAGAAGTATGTTTATTTAAATTAAATATTGAATAATCAAGTGTATCATCATTATTATTATTATGATTATTATCATTATTATTATTATTATTATAGTTATCAACCTTATTAATATTAATATTATTATTATTAATATTAATATTATTATTATTATTATTATTATTATTATCATTATTATTATTATTATTATTATTATTATTATTATTATTATTATTATTATTATTATTATATTATTATTATTATTATTATTATTATTATTATTATTATTATTATTATTATTATTATTAAATAATCTCGCTGTTTTAAAAAGACTTTTTGGATAACTTTCTAAATATTCTAAATAACTTAAATTATTTTTAGTATTATAATTACTAAAAATGTTATTATTTCTAAAAATAATTTTTTTTAAATTTTTATTACCATTATTATTTTTATTTTTACTATTACTATGACTATTATTACTAATAGAAAAATTATTTGAATTATTATTACTATGAAAAATATTAAAAAAATTTTTTTTAAATTTATATTTTCTATTTTTTTTCATTTCTTTTATTTTTTCATCTAATAAATTATTTTCTTTTTCTTTTTTATTTTCTATATTATTATTAAATGGATTTGAAATTGTAAAAAAATTTCCATTATAATTTCTTTTTAATAAATAACTTTTTTTACTTAAATTTAAACCATAAGAAATTTGTTTTTATTTATTTTTATTATTATTGTTATTTATTTTTTCATATTCTTTTAAAATATCAAATTGTTTTTTATTTTTTTTAAATTTTTATTTAAATTATTATTATTGTTTATTAAATTTGGACGAGAAAAAATATTTAAAGAACTTTTTGTAAAAAAATGTTTATTTATTTGTTTAATATTAATATTGTTTTTATTATGGTTGTTATTAATTTCATTATTATTGTTGTTATTTGTATTATTAATAATAAGATTTTTTTTATTTGCTAATAAATTAGAATTTGAAAAGAATAATTTCGGATTTTTTTTAATAAATTTAAGGTAATTTATATTATATTTATCTTTAATTTTAAATTTTTTAAAATTTTCTTTTTGTTGTTTGGATGGAATAATATTATAATAAGAAAATCCTAATGAAGAAATTTCATCAAAAAAATCAGTTTTTAAATCATGAAAATAAATATGTCGTTTCCAATTTATTTTTTTACGATCATTTGAATAAGATGGATTATATTTGTAATTAATTTTTTTTCTATTATTTTTATTTTTTTTAATTTTTCATTAATAATAGTTAAACTCATTAAAATATTATTATAAAATATTATTCTAAAATATTATTATTATAATTATTTATTAATATATGAAAAATATTTTTAAAAATGTTTTAATATAATTTTATAATATAAATCTTTTTTATTTTCATTTATTTTATTTTCTTCTTCTTCTTCATCATCTTCAGGAACAAAAATTAAATTTATTAAATAAACAATATGATTATTTTTTGTTAATTTTTAATAATTTTGATTTCTTAAAAATTCAGAAAATGTTTCTCCAAATTCTTTATGTGATAATAACCAAATATTATTAATGTTATTATTATTAATTGGTGGTTGAATCGAAAATAAAAATTATTTAAATCAGTTAAAATAATTTTTTTTAATAATGTTGATTCGCCTGATAAATCTAATGCCATTTTTCTTTCTACATCTGAAGGAAATAGAAATTTAAATAAACCATATTCATTTATTTTTTTTTCTTGTTCTTTTTTATTTGCTTTTTTAAATTGAGATTTTTCATGTTTTATTTATATCTATATAATGAAAACTATTTTTTTGTTTTTTATAATTGTAATTATTATGACGCATTGAAAAAGACAATCGTTCACCTTGACCATAAATAAAAAATAATAAAAAACATAATATTTAATAAGAAAATAACATGAATATAATTATTTATTATAATGTTATAATATATATTTAACTTCTTAATAAATGGAGAATGATTCATTGTTAAACAAAATAAAATCTAAACATAATATATTTATAATATTCGATTTTATCAAAGACAATATTTTCATATATAAATTATTAATCCATTCCAAAAAATTACAAACAAAATGTGAAATAAAATTGGATGATTATAAAGAAATTTATCAGAAAATATTATCAGAAAAATACAAAATTGATATAAATCGTTATCTATGTTATGAAAGTAATGAAAATATAAAAAAAATTTTTATATATCAAGTTTTTATAAATTGAAAAAAGATTCTTTAAAAGAAAATTTGGATAAAGATATATATCTTTATAAAATAGATAAAGAAAAACTTGATACGATTATTAATTATAAAATAAAAGAACAAGAAAAAGAATTTAATAAATTACCAGATGAAGAAAAATTAATAAAATTAGATTCTGAACTTTTAATAAATTTTACTTCTCCGATTTTTCATTTGATTTCTCAAAATAAAATTTTTGAAAATATTTATAGTATACCTATTAATATATATTATAAAGAATTAGAAAATGAATATAATAAATTTTTAGACAAATTGAATGAATCAAATATTAAATATTATTCAATAACATTAAAATATAATAAATATTCTGATTTAATTGATTTTAAAAAATTTCATATTGATTATGATAAATTAAAAAGGCTTAGCATTTTTCAAACTGAATATGGAGAAAGTCAAAGCAAAACTTTAAATTTATTTATGTCAGAATTTTTTTCAATAAAAAATTTACGGACTAATCTAATATTTTTAAATTTATCAATAAATGCTGATTTGCCTGATAATAATAGGGAAACAAAAATAATGAGTCAACTTAATAATTTTAAATCATTAAAATATTTAATTATAAAAGGAATTCATTTTTCAAAAGACGATGAACCTTTTATACTAACTTTGGATAATTTAATTTATTTGACTCTTGAAGATTGCTGGTATATGGGCTTATCTGATAATTTATGTTCAAATATAAAACAACTTAAATTATTATATAACACATATTTTCCAGACATGACTTCAAAATTAAAATTAAAAATGTGAACTCTTAACAAGGGGAATAAGAACTCTTAGAGATGATATAGATTTTTTAAGTTTAAAAAAATTGAAATCTTTTAGAGGAATAATTCCAGATTTTCTTTTTATAAACAATAATACCAAATTAGAAGAAGTTATATTAGATAAAAATGATTATAGAGATGAAATCGAGGTTGAGGATGAAATTAATGCTTTAAAAAAATTTATTGAAATAAAAACATTAAAAAAAATTGAAATCAATGTAAGACTTTCTAAATTGAAGGATGATATTGAACAAATTGGAGAAAATTATTCAGTACAAACTTTAAAAATTTTAGATAAGACCAAAGTGTCCCATGATCCTCATTTTTTACTTAAAAAATACCCAAACTTAACAAATTTAAGTGTTCGAACTAATTCTGGTGGAGGTGTTGTTTTTATTGAAGAAGAACCGATTTCAAAAATCGATAAACTCGATTTAAAATTAAATAGAAACTATATTATTATTTGTGGACCATATGAAAATTTAAAAACTTTTAAACTATTTATTAATAGTACAGAATTGAAAAAATTTCCTCTGTTTCTTGATAAATGCGAAGTAATCATTTAAAAATTTATCTGAATTTTATTTACAAACTTATAAAACTAAAATTGATATGTTAAAAAATTTATATAAAAATATAGATTGTATGCCTAATTTAAAAAATTTTACATTATTTTTTGATGCTAAAGTAGAAAAAGAATTTCATCTAAATTTTGTTAAAAAACTTTTATCATTGAATTTAAATAAAATTTATTTTATTATTGATGAACATTTAGATCCTTATATTATTTATCCACTCTTCGAAAAAAAACATTATAAAGATATTTATTCATTTGATGAAATAGAAGCTATTTGCCCTGGAGTGAATTGTTATAAATATGAAAAATTATTTATTCAAAAATATAATCAATCATAATTATATTTTTTAGTAATATTAATTTAAATAAGTTATAATTTATTTTTAAAAAATGAAAAATAACAAAAAATAAAAATTAATTTATTATTTTAATAAATTAAAAATATAAATAATATTTTTATTAAATAATTGTATATCAAAAATTATTTAATTTTATTTTAATTTTTATATTGGGGATTGGGGATT
>JAJJLU010000641.1:0-25594 GCA_023807065.1 Isotricha intestinalis | reverse complement strand
AATTGATTAAATTATTTAAAAAATTTTCATTTAATTTTATATTAGATAATTCACTTAAATAATTCTGAATTTTTACTTTCATTAGAGTATTTATATTATCTAAATTATTTGAAAAAGTATCATCATAAAAAATTCCTTTAAAGTTATAATAATTATTATATTTTAATAATATATCAGTAAATAATTCATTGATTTCTGATTGAGAAGAAGAAAGTTCATTATCCATTTGATCTTTAAAACTTGAAGGAATTGAAAAGATATTTATCTTTAAATTTAAAATAACCATTATTTATTCTTAAAAAAAATAAATCTTAATTTTTAAAATATTATTTATATATATGTTATTTTTTCTTTTCAATTTATTAAGTAAAAAAATAGAAAATTTAAATTAAAAAATAAAAATTTATAAAATCCTGAAATAATATTAAAAAAAAATTTTTTTAAATTTCCCAAAAAATAATTATTAAATAATATATTATTAAAAAATAAAATTTTCCATTTCTTCAGCTATTCTTTGAGTAACAGCTGAAGCTTCTGGAAACATCATAGGAACATCATAATTTAAAAAACCATGTGGGAAGAACATATATTCTTCCATTTTACAATCTATATTACATTTAACACACTTATTCATAAATTCAACATAATCATCTCTTAAAGGATCAGAAGTACCTCCAAATATTCTAATAGGAGGTAACAATTTTAAAATATCATTTTTCATATATAAAGGACTTAAAAAAGGATTTTTTTGATCTTTAATGTCTCCACAATAACTTTTTAAACAAAAAATTAATAAAGAACATTCTAAAATAGGGTCAGTTAAAGAATTAATATAAGATAAAGAAAGAGGATTAATTGATAATTTTAAAGCAGGATAAGCTAAAAAAATAGCATTTGGAAGTCTAATATTTTTCATAATTAATATATAACATAAACTAAGAGCTAAATTTCCTCCTGCAGAATCCCCAACTAAAATAATGTTTTTTAATTTAATATTAAATATTTCTTCACAATTTTCAATAATCCAACAATATACTTGATATACATCATCTAAAGCATAAGGAAAAGCATATTCAGGACTTAATCTATAATCTATACTAAAAACAGGTATATTTAATATTTTTGACCATTTTCTAGTATAACTTTCATGAGATGATGGTGACATTGCTACAAATCCTCCTCCATGAATATGTATTATAATTGAATCTCTTGTTTCATTAACTTTATTTGTTAGGGAACAACAATTTAAATAATCTAAAAATGATGGTTCTTCATCTATTAAATGTATTTCTGAAGTATGAATTACTTTTATTTTTACATATTTTGATTTGTTTTGTCTTTTTATTTCTTTTGAAGGAAATTTTTCTAAGTAAATATCATTTATCTGGTTTTTTGAATTATCTCTTTCTTTTAAATTTATTATTTTATTATCTAATCCTTCAAATTGAATATTAATTTTTTCATTTGGTTTATTATTAATGTTTAAATTATTGATATTAAAATTTTTATCATTTAGAATATTAACTAAGTAATCTATTTCTTCCATTGATATTGGTTTTTTTGTTCTTTTTAAATAAAATTTTTTACAATATGAAATATAAGGTAAAATAACTTTCATTGCAGTAGAAACTTCTTTAGTATCTAATATATTCCAAATTTTTTGAGTAACAGATAAATCAGGTTTAATTAAGAATCTCATTGATTGATGAGTTGCTTTTTCAGTATTAAAATAATAATATGCCATTAACATTCCACTTTTAGCTTTAAATATAAGTTCAGATAAATCTTGATTTTCACTTGCTTTACTTAATGCTGCATAACCTACATTTACCATTTCAGTCATATGTTTTGTTTTTTTCTTTATTTCTTCTTCAGGTAATATCATTACTCTAAATAGTTTATTTTTTAAATTTTCCCATTCAAGTGTTTCCTCTTTTATATTAAAAATATCATCTTCTCCTCTAAAATATAAATATGATAATAACGGGCCACATGTTTCTATTTTATTTAAATTACTATATAATGGTAATAAATCTTTTTCAGTATAAGAAGAAAATTCTATATCTTTATTTAATATTAGATTATCTAAATTTTCAGTTATTTTAACTAATATTTTATTTGCTAATTTAATTGCTATATTTAATGTACAAAATCCTGGTAAGTATTTTTCACCTAAATTCATAATTAATTTGTTTATATTTTTTTCTTTTGTAATTAATTCATCTAATAATTGAATTGTATATTGATTACTATTTTTATTATTATATTGTGGATATTTATTGAAAAAATTTATTTTAAAGTCTTCTTCATTTGTATTATAAAAAGATATAATTTCATTCATGATAACATTATCTTTTGTTTTATTATAATTCAATAATTTATAAAATAAATTAAATTGTCTATCATAAAAGGTAAAAGTCAGTCTTAAAGATATATAATTTAATTTATGAATTTCAAGTGATTTTTTCAATTCATCAGATTGTTTATATTTACTTTCATCAAATAAAAAATCCATCTTTTCTAGTATTAATGTAAAAAAATGATTATTTTTTTCAAGATCTACTTTTAAAGTTTCAAAAGTAAATTCATTTTTAATTTCTCTATTTAAATCATCATCAGCAAATGTTGGAAATTTTACATGATCTTTAACAATTGTATAATCATTATTAGATAAATTATTTTTAAACATTAAATTAATTCAAAATAAAATACTATTTATTTTTTTTGAAAAAAATTATTATTTTTTAATTCTAAATTAATATATATATTATTTATTTAATTTTATTCCCGAAATTACTTTTTATATTTACCTAACATCAACTATATCATTTATATCTGAAACTATATTAAATTTATAAAACATCATCCCTATTTAATGGGTAATTTACCATATTTTTTTAAAGAACATTTTCTTTTTCCATTAACTAAATTGTTTCTATTTTTTAATGTAGAATTACTGTCAGAATTTCTAGTAGTTTGTTCTGCTGAAAAAATTTTAACTGAATTATTATTTGTTATGGTTTTTCTTTGAAAAGGTGAAAAATGAAAATTCGTTGAAATTGATGAATGTTTTGAATTTTTAATAATTCTTGATGTTGAAACTGAATGATTATTTGTTTTTCCTTTATTCTTTTTTTCAATATTTGTTTTATTAATTTTATAAGTTTTATTATAATTTTTATCATATTTTTCATCTTTAATAAACCTTTTTGATTTATTTCTTGATTTTTTAAATGAATTTTTTATATAATCTTCATTTTTATGTTTTGAAACTTTATTTATTGATAAATTATCATTTTTAATTATATTTTCTTTTTGATTTCTTTTTTTTATTAAATTAAAATCTAAATTTGCTCTTAGTGGAATTCCTTTTATTTCACATACTTTTAATTTATCTTTATCGCTTTCTATATCTTCATTAATACCTGAATTTAACATATATTCAAATATTTCATTTTCATATAAAGAAGGTTTAAATTTATAATTCCTTGTTTTATATTTATGATTAAAAATATTATTTTTAATTGTTTTTAAGGTTTTTTTTTTTCTTTTACTTTTTTCTCTATTTTCATATTTAAATAAAGTTAAAATTGATTTAATTGAATTCTCAGGTGAAATTTTAATTGTTTGAAATAAAGTATTTTCTGGAATCGTATCATCTTGACTGTAATTTATAGATTTTATAAATTCACCAGAATTAAATTTTATATCATCAATTGAGTCTCTAAGTGAATTATTAAAAATAATTTTTAAACTATTATTTCCAATTAACTTTTGTTTATTTTTATTTTTTCCAACTTTAGAACGGTAATAATTTCTTGCTTGATATTCTTCATATTCATGAATTATTTTATTCATATGATAATCAGAAAAAGTAGGTTTGCAAAAATATTGTAAATAATTTTTATAATATTTAGAAAATTTTGGAATTTTCTCTTTTGATTCATCTTTATTATAATATTTTTTTAATAATTCTCTTTTTAAACTAATTAATATAGTTTCTTTGAATTTTACTAATAAATGACATTGTGTTGAATTTATTAATCTATTTATTGAGAATTTTTCTATTTTTTTTGGAGATGAATTATATTTGTTCAAATTATTTTGAATTAAATAAATGTTGGAAATATAAAATTCTTTTTTTATCATTTTAATTTTATTAAAATTTGATAAATATTTATTTTTGGCATTAAAGTATTTTTTAAATAATGTATAAGTTTTAGAAATTTTCGGTAAAGAATTAATATCAATATTCCTTGATTTTTTCAATAGATTATTGATTTCATTGAACATATTTTTATTTAAAAAAATAAAAAAATTTAATTTATATAATAATTAATAAATTATACAGAATCTTTATGTATTATATTTCCTTTTGAAATAATTTTACTTTTTTTTTGAGTTTTATTATTATTTTTATCAGAAATAATTTTAGTAAATTTACCATTTCTTTCAGAAATAGTACTTTTAGATCTATAATTCTTTGGATTTTTTTCAAAATTTAATTTTTTAGGATTCAAATCTTTTTCTTCATTTTTAGAAATATTTAAATTTCGAAAATATTGTTCTTCTATTCTTTCTAATTTTTCTAATTCTTCTTTTAATTTATTTGTTTCTTTTTTATTACTTTCATTCGTTTTATAATAATATTCTTTTAAATTTTCTTCTTCTTTAATTAGTTTTTTTTGTTCTTCTTCTTTTATTTTTTTTCTATCAGCTTTAATAACTTTTATTTTGTTTAAATTTTCTTCTTCTAATTTAATATTATTTGCATCAATTTTTTTATATATATTTTTTTTTTCATTTCTTGCTTCATTATATTCAGTTTGTTTTTTTTCTTTATTTAATTTAATAGCATTTTGAATTCCTGTTTCAATTTTATATTTTTCATTTTTAATTTTTTCTTTTTTTTTTTTTAACTCTTCTTCTTCGTTATTTTTAACTTCTCTGATAGATTTTAAAAGTTTTTCTTTATCTTCTTTAGCTTTAATAATATTTTTTTCTTGTAATTTAACTTTGTTTTTTTTTCTATTAATCTCTTTTTCTTGTTTTTGTAAAGCAGATATTCTATTTTTAATCAAAATAATTCTTTGTTCATATATTTTTTTTTCTTTTTCAGAATCTTTTGAAGCTTTCATATTTTCAATAATTTCAGTTTGAAGAGCAGTTAAAGGTCTTATATCCTGTGATAATTTATTTTTATTTATTTCGTTTGTTGTAGTGGTTATTTTAATATTTCCTCCATTTGGTATTTTATTCTTATAAAAATTATTATTTGTTATTTCTAATTCTGTTTTTGGCTTTTCTATAGAACTCTTTTTCTTAATTTTATTTTCTGGAATTTTTTTCTCTTTTTCTTTTTTTTCTTTTTGATTTTTTAAATTTCCTTTTTTTGATTTTTTGTCTATTTTGGTTTTTTTTAGTTTTAATTCTTCTTTTGTTATACTTGTATCTCCATTTTTTATGATTGAATCTTTTTTTTCTGAGAAATTTAAATTTTCTTTTATTGCTGTTTTTTCTTCCTTTTTTTCTAACATATTCAAATCTTCCTTTTTTATTAGAGACTGTTCTTCATTTTTTGATGAATTTAATTCTTCTTTTATTTTAGTTTTTTCTATGTTTTCATCATTTTTTATTGAAATATCTTCTTTTTTATTATTACTATTTTCATCAATTGAAGTTTCTTCTTTTTTATAATAAGTGTTTTCATTTATTTTTCTTTCTTCATATTTTTCTTTAATAATGTCTTCTTCTTTTATTATACTTTCTTCTCTGGGAGTATTTATATTTACTTCTTTTATTATTGTACTTTCTTCTTTATTGTCATTAATATTTCCTTCTTCTTTTAAAGTTTTTTCTTCTATGTTTCCATTATTATTTTCTTCTTTTTTTTCTTCCTTATTTTCATCTTCTTTTATATTATTTTCTTCTATATTTTTCATTAAAATATTACCTTTTGTTTTATCATCGGTATTTCCTTTTCTTTTTAAAAAATCTTCTTCTTTTTTTTCTTCTCTATTTTCATTTTCTTTTTCATTATCTTCCACTTTTTTTTCTTCTATTACATTAATAATTTCTTCCTTATTTTCAGGAATAATTTCTTTTTTCACTTCTTTGACATTTAAATTATCTTCAATTTTTTCAATATGAGTTTCACTAACTTTTGAAATTATAGTTTGTTGATTTTTTTCACTATTAATATTATTATTTTTAATATCCTCTTCTTCATTTTTTTTTCCTTTTATATTTTCTATTATTTCAATATTATTTTCAGAAGAATTAGGGAGAGAAGATATTTGAGTTTCATCATTTTTAACTCCTAAAATTTTATAATTTTTAAATACTTTGAACATCAGAATTTGAAATTGAATTAAGTTCTTTTTCTTCATCAGGATTTAATTTAATTGAATCTTGAGGATTGTCATTAACGAATTCAGACATAATATAAATATATATTATTTATTTAAAAAGTTTAAATAATTATTAATTTTACTAATAATGAATAAAATTTGAAATAATATATAAATGAAAGTAATTAAAATATATATAAAATACTATGATAAAATATATTCTTTTTATTTTTTTGACACTTTTTTTTTACTTTTGGATTTTTTAATGTTTTTATTAACATCATTACTTTTCGGACTTCCTATTATTTTATCATTATTATTTTCTTTTTTTAAACTTAAATCTTCTATTCCTTCAGGAAGAGGTTTATCAACATAAGTAGGAATATTAGTTTCCATTCCTTCTATTTCTTTTCCAATTTCAATTAATCTTTTAGAAGTATATAAAAAGAAATTTTCAGGTAAAATTTGATTTGAAATTAATTCTGCAAATATTATATTGAATGCAATATCTAAACCACTTTCATTTAAATATTCTTCTACTTGTTTATATTGTTCTTCTTTTCTTTTTTGATTTAATCTTAATGTTTCTTCCCTTTTTTTTTGAGTTTCTGGATCATATTGTATTTTAGATTTTTGAATTTTTTTTATTTTTTTTGGTCGTTTTTTATCTTTTTTTGTTTCTTCAGTTGAATCATTCATTTAATATTTATAATATATTAAAAAATATTTTAAAATAATAATTAAATTTGAAAATTTAATAAAATGTTATAAAAATAAATACTAACAACTTCCCTTGACAAATTTTATATAAACTATTATCATTTAAAGACATTATTATAATGCCTAAAAATGAATTATATAAAAGTCTAATTAAAAAAAATATTATATTTTTCTCAAAGGTTAATTGATTTCCTCAGATTAAATTCTTTTTTCATATCTCCCCACATTTTTCTGACATCTAAACAAGCACAAGTCTTTTTTCTACTATAATTTCTTTTTCTTCTAGAATATTTCTTTTTATTATTATCATCATTATTCTCTTCATCACTATTATTATCAAAATTTAATTTAATTTCATTTTCATTAACAGATAATCTATTATAAATAGAATTAACTTTAATATCACTATTTCTTTTATGAATAATAACTATATTTGATTTTTTCATAGGAGATAAATTTCCACTTTCTTTAGAATTAATATTATTTGTATCATTAGTTACTTCTTCTTCAGTTAAATCTTCTTCTTTAATTTCTTCTTCCTCTTCCTCTTCTTCTTCTTCTTCTTCTCTTTGTTTTCTAGCTTGCTCTAAGAAATATTCTATTCTAATATGTTTTTGATTAGCTTTTCTTAAATCATCATATTCATAAATTGATAATAAATAATAACCTAAAATTTCTAATTCACCATCTTCATCAGCATCATAATAAGGAACAATAGGAATTCCATTATCTAAATGATAAGAAAAGGATAAAACTGAATTATCAATTAAAATAATATTTTTTAAATTATAATATTGATCAAATATACCTAAATCTTTAACATAAAATTTAACTCCATCAACTTCATTTAAAACACAATTATTTCTATATAATCTATATTTAGAATATTTTTTTTCAGGATCCATAAAATTTAAAACTGCATCTGCATATGATTGATGACTTGCAGTAAATATAACTATATGATATTTATCTTTAATTAAATCTAATGCTTCTTTCCAAAAAGGTCTTATATTAACTCCTATTTTTACAGTTTTTTTAGAAGGTAAAGTTACTTCAACTATATTTTGATATTTTTTATTTCCTTTATTTATTTCTCCTGTGCAATGAACTAAAGTTTCATCTAAATCAAATAATGCAATTTTCTTGTAACTTTCTTCAGGAGGAAAATTAAAGTTGACTTTATCTTTTATTTTATTTTGTTTTGAAGGATCTAAATCTAATATCATTGACATACATTTTTCAGTATATTCATAAAAATCACTTATTGTTTCTGTATTTGTGAAATTTTTAATTATTTCTTCAGCATGAGATAATAATTTCCCAAAATGATGAGTTTTTTTTTTTAAATCTATACTTTTTGATTTAAATAAATTTATGTTTTCATTATAATTATCTTTATTTTTTGGAACTTTTGAATCTATTTTATTTAAAGGTCTTCTAAAAGTATTATCTAAAGTTCTTGTTGATCTTATTGCACTTTTTGATTGCTTTGAATTATTTTCATAATCAGAATCATATTTTTTAGTTAATTTTCGTGGAGGGCTTCTTTTTAATTTTTCTATTATTTCATCATAATTTCTATTTAATATATCGATCTTTGTAATACTTCTTTTTTTGTTTTTTGGAGATGAATATTCTTTTTTTTCTATTTTTATATTATTTTCTTCTTCTTCATTTTTTTTTATTGAAAATGAAACTACTTTTTTTGGTTTAGAATTTTTATCTATATTTGGTTTTGGCTTTGTAACACTTGTTTGGGAAATTTTAGAAATATTATTATGAATAGATATATTATTTATTATAAGCTTATTATTATTATTTGAATGAAGATCAACAGGACAAAATGGAGTAAAATATATTTGTTTATGTTCTGAACGACTACTTAAACATTTATATGATGTTTGTAAGGTTGGAGATGAATAATAATAAATTGGAGGTATTGATATTTTTATATTTTCATTTATGGCAGTACTCATTTTATTAATTACTTTTTTAGAAATAATTGTATAATTTTATTTATTAAATTTTTTATTATAAATAAATCTATAAGAAATTTAAAAATTTATTTATAATCTATTATAATTAATAAATAAACATTCATTAAAAAATGAAATTTAAATTATAAAAAACAAAAAAACATATAATAAAAAACTTATTATTAATTATTCATAAAAGAACAATATTTATTTTATAGAAATAGAAAGTACTTCTCTTTTAGCTATACCATAACTTTCAATTGTTGCATTATCATTATCATACTTTTTTCCACTAAAAAGAGAAAAAATACAAATATTTTGAACACCTATTTTTTTACTAACATAATCTTTAACTTCACCAATAGTATTATTCCCAAGAAATCTTCTTTCAAATTCATCACTATTATATTTAAATCTAATATCAAAAACATTATTATTATCAGGAGATTCATTAAGAAAATTATTTTTATTATTTAGAAATTCTTTTTTCTTACTATCATTTCCTTGAAAATAATTTTTTTTTCCAGAAAATTTATTTACTTTTGAAACAGCTAATTTTATCATACGAATTAATTGATTTTGATCAAAACCTATACATTCCATATCTAATTGACCATCTATATATAAATATAGATGAGGTATACTTGATATTCTATATTGTTGAGATATTTTTTTATTTTTATCTACATCTATTATTATTAGAGTAAATTTATATTTTTCTGCTGTGGAATGTAACATTGGAAATAAGCTTTGACATGGAGCACACCATGTTGCTGAGAAATCTAATATTACTGGACCTAACTTTTTGAGGTATTTGTTTATATTGTCTGATGGAGAAAAATTTATTATGTTTGATTTATACATTTTTTTCATTTAAATTATTATTTAAATTTTATGTTTTTTGTGTGATTTTACTTTTTTTTAAATTTGGTATATTAAGATAATTAATTTGTTTACAATATAATTGTAAAATAAAAATAATAGTTAAAATATTATTAATATATATAAGTAAAAGTTTTTTATTAATCTTCAAAATAATGTTGTATCGTATAATTATATTTTTTATTTGATTCTTTACATCCATAATCATTACTAGTAAATAATCTATTAAATCTTCTTTCTTTTCGAATAAAATCTCTTCTAGCTTTATCTAAAGTATCAATATATAATTCATTTTTTTTTTCTTTTTTATTATTTTTAATAATTTTTTCTTGACTTTTATTGCCTTCTGATTTTAAATTATTAATAACTTCATTTATTGAATTTTTCCTTTCATGATTTTCATAAACACCATCAAAACTTTTTAAATTAAATAATGAAGGTTTATTATTTCTAGTAAAATTACTTTCATTTGATATTCCACTGTATTGACTTTCTTTCCTTGAAGGATGAATACTTTTATAATTATTTCTATGAAGATTTTTTTTTAAATTTTGTACATTTTTATTATATTGAAATATTTTCGGTAAATATATAAATTTTTTATCTTCAAGATTTTCAAGACTATAGTGTTTTTTATTTTTCTTTTCTTCGTCGTCGAAAAATAAATTTTTTTCCATTTTCATTTTATATTTATTAGAATCAATATTATAATATCCTTCTTTTGCTTTTCCTCCATATTGATTTAATATTTCTTGATTCATTCTTCTTAAATGCTTTAAATCTCTAAATAAAAAATCTTTTTCTGATTCTTTATTTTCTATTTTTCTTTTTTGTTGATCAAATAAATAAATTAATTTGTGTTTTTTATGTTTTTTTAATTTTTGATCTTCTAAATAATCATTCATAATACTTTTAAATATTTGAGATGAATGTCCTACATTAAAATAGATTTTCTTATTACGAGATATAATGTCTTTTTTACTTAAAGCTCTTAAATACATATTATATTATTTTTAATTTAATTAATTGATAAGTTAGGAAAAATTATATTTGAAATAAAAATCTTTTATATTAAAGTAAATTTAATTGA
Organism: Isotricha intestinalis; assembly: GCA_023807065.1. Lineage (NCBI taxonomy): Eukaryota > Ciliophora > Litostomatea > Vestibuliferida > Isotrichidae > Isotricha > Isotricha intestinalis. The sequence continues at coordinate 14,576 of JAJJLU010000641.1, read as the reverse complement.
TCATAATAAATACTTATTAAAAAAGAATTGTTTAAAAATCTTAAAAACATTGAAATATCTTTTATGGTATTTTTAATTTCACCTAATAATTCAAGTGAATTTAAGTTTTTTGTTTGAAAAAAATTTCTTAATTTATTTAAAAAAAGAAATTAAATAAAATATTTTATTTATATATTTTCATTGAATTCCATTCATTTAAATTGTAAAAGTTAATTATAAAAAATCCTATCAATATTATTCAAATAAATGATTTATCATAAAACATTTTCAAAATAATATTACCTCCATAATGGGAGAATTGTTAAAATTTAATATTCATGATTAATATTTCAATAAATAAAATCAATATAAAATTTTAAATATATACTTTAATTTATCTTATACAATAATTATTTTATAAATTATAGAATAATAAAATTAAATTATATTTATTCACAATATGCCTCGTTCAAGATCTAACTCAAGAAGACATTCAAGACATTCATCACATAGACATTCAAATTACAGAGAGTCTAAATATCATCGCAGACATCACAGAAATAGGTCAAGATCAAGAGACTATGAAAAAAACGGTAAAATATCTGAAAATTTTAATTATTATTCGAAAGGTCATTCCAGACATTCCCATTCCAGATCCTATCATAGGAGAAGAGATTCAGAAGAAAAGAAACAAAATAAGGAAAATTTAATCAAAAAAATTACAGAAGAATCAAAAAAAGAAATTTCCTTAGATAAAAAATTAATAGATGAAGATTTCTTATCAAAAGACAATAAAGAAGAAGAAGAAATTAATATATCAAATAAAAATATAGAAGTAAATAATAATAATTATCCTAGTTTACAAAATGTTCAAAAAGAAGAATCAAATGAAATAGATCCATTAGATGCTTTCTTTCAAAATATTGAAAAGGATGCTATTATTCAAGAAGATCAAAAAGATGATGATATGGAAATAACACAGGAAGAATTATTCAAAGATTATATTAATCAAAATAATTCAAATAATGAAAATTCAAATATAGAAGAAAAAATAGAAACTAAATCAAATGAAGAAAATGATAATTACCATAAAAAATTTATTGAAGAAATTACAAATAAAATAATTAAACCAGAAGAAATAAATTTAAATGGTGATGCAATATATAATGAAGATATTAATGAATATATAAGAAAAAATGATTATATGTTAGATTCAATTGAAAATGATTGGAGAAGAATAAAATTATCAAGAGAAAAAACAAAAGAATTAATACCAATAGATCATACAAAAATAGATTATGAGCCATTTAAAAAAAATTTATATTTAGAATCTCCAGAAATATCAAAATTAACAGAAAATGAAGTAGAAGAAATAAGGAGAAAAAATGGTGATATAAAAGTAAGAGGGAAAAAAATACCAAAACCAATATTAAATTGGTATAATTGTGGTTTAAATGATACAATAACAAAAATATTAGAAATGAGAAATATAATAGATCCTTTTCCAATTCAAATGCAAACTATACCAATAATAATGAGTGGTAATGATTGTATTGGAATTGCAGAAACAGGTTCTGGTAAAACACTAGCATATATTCTTCCTATGTTAAGACATATTTTAGCCCAAAGAAAATTAAATGAAAATGAAGGTCCTATTGCTTTAATATTAGTTCCTACTAGAGAATTAGCATGCCAAATTTTTGAAGAAATTAATATTTTCACTAAATATTTAAAAATTAATGTTTCTTGTGTTTATGGTGGATCTGCTATGGGAAATCAAATTAATGAATTAAGAAGAGGAGTTGAAATTGCTGTTGCTACTCCTGGAAGATTTATTGAAATATTATCTTTATCAAAAGGAAAAATATTTAATTTACAAAGAGTAAGAAAAAATATATTTTTTAATTATATAATATTTTTTTTTCAAAATAATTTTTTGAAAAAAAATATTATTTTTTTTAAAATAGGTAACTTATGTTGTTCTTGATGAAGCTGATAGAATGATGGATTTAGGTTTTGAACCTCAAATATCTAGAATTTTAATGAATATAAGACCTGATAGACAAACTGTTATGTTTAGTGCTACTTTTCCAAGACAAATTGAATCATTAGCAAAAAAAATATTAAATAAACCTATTGAAGTTGTTATTGGAAATAGAGGTCAAACTGCTAAAAATATAGAACAACATATTGAAGTAATTAATAGAGATATGATATTTTTAAGAATATTAGAATTATTAAATGAATATAATGATACTAAAATTATTATTTTTTGTGAATTAAAAGAAGATGTTATTGAATTGTGGAAACAATTGACAAAAAGGAAATTTGATTGTGTTTTATTATATGGTGGAATGGATCAAGAAGATAGAATAGATTCAATAGAAAAAATAAAAAATGGTATTGCAAAAATATTAATTTCTACTAGTTTAAGTGCTAGAGGAATAGATATAAAAGATTGTGGTTTAGTAATAAATTTTAATTGCCCAAATCATAAAGAAGATTATATTCATAGAATAGGAAGGACTGGAAGAGCTGGAAAAAAAGGTATTGCATATACATTTATTGATCCTAAAAATGAAGATCATTTAGCAGAAGATATTGTTAGAGCTTTAGAAATGAGTAATCAAGAAATTCCAGAAGAATTAAAAAATGTTGTAAAAGAATATAAAATTAAATTAGAAAATGGTGAAGCTGAAAAATTCAGAATTTCAGGGTTTTTAGGAAGAGGATATCAATTTAATAATATTGAAAATGAGAAAAATAAAATAGAAAGAAAATTAATAGGAAGTGGATATGATAATGATAAATACAATGAATATAATGATAATATACAAAAAGAAGAAGAAATAGAAAGAAATAAAAAAGAATTAAAATTACTAAATGATAATTCTTCTCAAGCATTAATATTAAGGGGAAAGACATTAAAAGAAAAGCATGAAGAAAAAATGAAAAATTTAAAAAGAGATAAAAAAGCACAACAAATAGCAATGGATATAGGAAATAATGTTGCAAGAGCAGCAATATTAACAGGTAAATCAAATAATGAAATTAAAATAATAGTTCAAAATGCTATGAAAAAAGCTTTAGAAAATTATAAAGCTGGAGTAAGCACAAAAAAAGGAGTTGAAGATGCTACAAAAATTATTGAAGAATGGGAAAAAGAAGAAAATTTAAAAAATCATATTTTTTCACTTGAATTTGAAATTAATGATTATCCTATTAATACTAGGATTAAATTAACTAGAAAAGATTATTTAAAACAATTAGGTGAAAATGATAATGTGGAAATTATTCAAAGAGGAGTTTTTGTTGAACCTGGGAAAAATACTCCTATTGGGCAAAAAAAATTATATTTATTAATTAAAGGACAAAATCAAAGTAATGTTAATGCTGCTTATAGTGAAATTAAAAGAAAATTTGATGAAAGTGCTTTGTCTTTTTATACTAGTAGTTTTGGTTATACTGGGAATACTCAAAGATATAAAATTTAAATTTTTTTAATTAAATATATAGAATTATAATACCATAAATGAATATATGAATTATTATTTTTGAAGTTTAAAAAATTTATATAATATTCGTTTATTATTAAATAAAATATAATTATATATTTAAAAAAAATCAATGAAAAAGAAAATAAAAAAAATTTATATTTTATTATATTCTTTTTTTACTTAATAATTCATAATTGTTTAATTTTAATTTAATTTTTAAAAAAAAATTATTTTGTTTTACTTTTTTTCAATTTTAACTTGACAATTTTCAGGTTTAATATTATCGAAATTACTTGTTAAATATTCTAAAACATCATCAGCAAATTCTCCAGTTAAAGTAATACATTCTTGTCCATTATCTTCTTTAGTAACAGTACAACTACAAGCAAATTTTTTACTTAATTGTTTAGAAACATCTTTTAAAACTAAACCAAATTTTTCTAAATTAGTAATATAAGTAATATGTTTTTTTTTTCCTCTTCTAGATTGTTCTATTAAAACCATTGTTGGTTGTTTTTTCTTTTTATCTTTTTTTTTTTTATCTTCTTCATCATTTTCTTTTTTTGAAGTATCAATTTCTTCTTTTTCTTCTTTTTCATCTTTTTCATTTTCTTCTTTTTCATCATCAATTTTTTTTAAAAGTAAAGAATGAGTATATTTACAATATTCTTTTGGAAAACGACATAAATCACAATATTCTACTATTTTAGGTTTAATTGAATCTTCGTTTTCTTCTTCATCATTTTCTTTTTTTTCATCTTCTGATTCATTTTCTTCTTTTTTTTTATTTTTTTTATTTTTTTTATTTTTCTTATTTCTTCTTTCATCATCATCTGATTCTTCTTCATCTTCTTTTTTCTCTTTTTTCTCTTTTTTTTCTTTTTTCTCTTTTTTCTTATTCATTTGTTCTTCTATTTCATCTGCTAATTTTTCCTTTTTTTTCTCCTCTTCATCAGACGAGTTTTCCTCTTGCTTTTTATTTTTTTTTTTGTTTTTGTTTTTATTCTTTTCTTCTTTATTTGTGTTTATTTCCTCTTTTTCTTCTTCTTCTGAGTCTTCATTTTTTTTCTTTTGGTTTTTTTGATGCTTCTTAGGTTGTTCTTCTTCATCACTTTCATTGTTTGCTTGATTTTGCTTTCTTTCTTTCTGATTTTGCTTGTAAAAATTTTTTTTAGCATTTTTTTTTGGTCCTTTTTTTTCTCTTTGATTCATTTTTTTTGATATGATAAATTTTTAATTATTTACTATTTAAATATAATTATTATAAATTTAGGAAAATAATAATTTTTTTATTGTTTAAAAATTAATTTATTTCATTTTATATACAATAAATAATTTTTATAGTATAAATTTTTCTTTTTTAGAAGTTATATTTAATATAAATATAAAACAATAATGGATAAATATGAAATTTTTGAAATAATAGGAGATGGAACATATGGGACAGTATATAAAGGTTTAAATAAAATAACAAATGAAAAAGTAGCAATAAAAAAATTAAAAGACAAAATAAAAAGTTGGAATGAATGCATGGAACAAAATGAAGTTAGAATATTAAAAAAACTAAGCCATCAAAACATAGTTAAATTAAATGAAGTAATAAGAGAACAAAATAGTGAAGTATCCTTTATATTTGAATATGGAGGAATAAATTTATATGAATTTATAGAAGAATATAGAAAAAGAAAAGAGGTAATTCCTGAATTTAAAATAAGAAATATAATATATCAAATAATAAATGGATTAAATTACCTTCATTTAAATGGTTTTATTCATAGAGATTTAAAGCCTGAAAATATTTTAATAATAGAAAATACAAATGAAGTTAAAATAGCAGATTTTGGAGTAGCAAAAGAATTACCAAAATATAAAAATCAACCTTTAACAGATTATGTTTGTACAAGATGGTATAGAAGTCCTGAATGTGTTTTAAAAACAATAAATTATAATAGTAGTATAGATGTTTGGGCTGTTGGTTGTATTATGGTTGAATTATATAATTTAAAACCAATTTTTCCTGGTATGGATGAATTTGATCAATTAAATAAAATTGTTAATATTTTAGGAACTCCTAATTTTAATGAATGGCCTGAAGGATATAAATTAATTCAAAAATTAGGTATGAAATTTCCAGTTAGTGGAAAAAAAGATTTAAATAATATTGTTATTGGAGCTTGTCCTGAAGCTATTAGAATGTTAAATGATATTTTTCAATATGATAGTAAAAATAGACCTTCTGCTGGTGAATTACTTAATTATGGTTTTTTTAATGAGTTAAGACCTGGAACTTTTCAATTTCAAAGTAGATATAAAATTAATGAAAGAAATATTGAAAAGAATTTTGATAATAATTTTATTAGAGCAAATATTAATAATAATAATTTTAGTAATCTTAGTGGAAATTATTCTTTTGGGAATTTACAAAATAATATTGATAATATATATCCTTTGAATTTATATAATAATTTAAATGAAACTGAGCTTGAGAAAAATAATAGAGATTATATAAGAAATCTAAATTATAAGGATTATAGGAGCAATGAAAATGTTATTCCAGAGATAAATTCTGCTTTTAATAAAAATAATTATCAATTTAAATTGAATAATAATAATTCTAATAACGTTTTTAATCAATATAATTCTAATTATAATAAAAATAAATTCTCTTCTCTTGCTCAGAATAATATATTCTTTGAAAACAAAAAAAAATTTCCAGGAAATTTTTACAATGGATTTAGTAACAATAATATTTATTCAAAATACAGAGGATTAAATAATTATAATACAAATTATGGAGATAATTTTTCAAATAAACAGACATTAGGCAGAATATATAATTATGGAACTTTTTTATATAATTAATTTTTTGTTTTAATTTGGTATTTAATAAATTGTATAAATATATTACTTATTTATTCTTAATATAAAATCAAATAAATGAAAAAATTAATTTTGACTAATAAATTTGTCTCTAAATTAAATAAAGATATAAAAATTAATTCTCCTGATCATAAAGAATCATCAAATGAAACATCTACAAAATTTTCAAAACAAATTAATTTAGTTAATAATTCAGAATATATTAATAAAAAAAAAGAAAAGGGAAATAAATCAAATATATTTAGAAATGAAAAAAGGAAAAATTTAAATGAATGTAAATCATATAATAATTATAAAAAGATAAAGAAAAAATCTTTAGAGATTTCATTAACAGATATTAAACAATCAATTATAGATTATAATAAGAAAAAACGTTCTATTTCGAAAGAATTATCTCCTAAAGAAATTAAGGAAAAAAAAAAATCAAGAAATAAAAGTGAAAATTATAATAAAAAATATGAAAAGCAACTTTATGAAAGATATAATAAATATAATATATCAGAAATTTTATATAATATAGATAAAACTTATTCAAAAATTAATTTTAATGATAAAGATTTTATGACAAGAATGGATAATTATACTTCAAAAAGAAATTTAAGAAGAGAAAAAATAAATGAAATTTTAGAAAAAAAAATACCAAAAACTTCAAAAAAGAATTTATTATTAGTATTAAATAGACTTATTGATGATTCAAATAGAAGAATTGAAGCAAATAAAAAAGTAGAAATTTTTAAAAAAGATAATAAAATTAAAGATGATTATTCAGAAGAATTAAGTAAAAATAAATCAGTTTCATCAGAAAAATGGAAGAAAATTTATGAAGAAAGATTTAAATCGAAACTTAATCAATATAATAATGATAAAATAAAAATGAAATTAGATTCTGAACAAAAGAAGAAAAAAAAAGAAGAAGAAGAATTATCACAAATGAAAAAATATGGTAAATCTATTATTTTTTCTGAACAAATTTTAAATGAATATAATCAAAGATTATATTATTATCCAATTACAAAAAAAAAGTTATCTTGTTTAGAAAATTTAAAAATCAAAAATCAAGAATATGATAATGCAATTAAAGTAAATAATAAAAAAATATATAATTTAAAATCACAAATAAATCAATTCCAAACAAACAGAAATAAATCATCGAAAACCAAAAAATTAAAAATAATAGATGAGTTATATGAGTAATATTGTAATTATTTTTTTTTCATAATATAAACTTAAATAATAATAATGTTTATAAATAATATATAAAAACCAATAAATAATCTTAAATATAATCATTTTAAAAACCATTGAAAAAATAAAAATAGTAATAAAACTTGAGATTAATGCCTTTTATACAATTTGATATTTTAGGAAGTTATTTTAGAAGATTAATAAGTGATAATGAAATAAAGATAATGAAATATAAGCAAATTAATTAAAAAATGAAAATATTTAACTCAATCAAAAAATATTTATTTAATATTTTAAATTTAAAAGAATAGAAACCTATAATTCTGTTAATATATGATTTTGAAAAAGTGAAAATGAATTATTTTTCGAAGCTTATAAAAATATCTTGAAGGAAAGTATAACAAAGCTTTTACTATAAAAAATTGTAATTTCCTCTAAAAAAGATAAAAGGTGAATTAGTTATTGTTGCTAATTCTAATCTTTCTTTAAAAAACTGAAATTATTGATTAATGAATTAAATACTAAATTATAAATGAAATGTAAAATAAGATTTATAATTATTATTTTTTATTATTCTATTTCAAAGATTTTTTTAAGGATTGTTATTTAGGTTTTGAACATTTTTTCTTCTTTTGCCTTTTCCTTTTTTAAATAAAGCATTTTTAAAAGTGTTAATGTTTGTTGTATTTTTTTGTAAACATTTATAATGGAAATGAACTTTTAATCCATCTTTATTATTAAATTCTTTACAAAATTTAAAAGCAGAATCAAAATCTTTAAAAGCAATTACCCAACAATTAATTCCTCCTAATCTTTCAATTGATTGATGTCCTTTATTAAATGTATATTTCCCTTCATAATTTTTTAAATATTTTTCTTCAAAATTATTTTTAATATAATTAGGAATATTTCTAACAACAACATAATACACATCACCATTATTATCAAAATTATCATAAGCATAACTTTTTTGTCCATATCTTTGAAATTGTTGATAAAATATATCGCATTGTTTAATATTTTCAAATTTACAAAAAGCAAGTTTTACTTGCCCAACATTAATAATTCTCAATTCAACAGGTTCAAAAAAAGTTTTAACTTGTCTTCTTAAATCTTCTACTTTCATTAATTTTGGAATATCTTGTATTATAACTCCAGGATAATTTAAAGTATTTTTGTCTTGTTTTTCTTCTTTTAATCTTATATCACAATAATGATCACATATTTCTTTAAATTTTGGTTTAGTTTTTTTTTTAGTTTCTAATGTATTTTCTTCGTCTGAACTTGGTAATTCTATAAATGATATTTGATTTTTAAATTTAAATACTTTATCATCATATTCATTTATATTATCATTTCCTGAATAAATTTTTGGGGGATATAATGTTTGGAAATTTATAATTGAAAAATCATATTTTCTATTAAAAAAACATTGGTTATCTAAAAGATCTTTATATAATAGTAATTTATCTATAATTGAATAACAATGATTAATTTTCTTTTCAAGGGAATTTTCAATTAAATTGTGATTATTTAAGTTATTTTCATTTTGAGAATTATTTAGTTGAAAACTATTCATTTTTAATCTTTATTTATTTAAATTAATATAACAAATAATAGGACAAATTTAAAAAATACTTTAAAAAATATTACAAATATTTTTTCATAACTTATGGCATATTATACATACTTCATTTATTGAATCTTTCTTTTGATTAATTCTATAGCAATAATAACAATATTTATGACCGCAGGAAAACTTAATGGTATTTGTGCATTCATTTTTGCAAATAACACATAAGTTTGATATAAATTTATTATTAATAAGAGGATATTTGTAATTGAACTTTTTAGGAAGTAAAATTATCATTAAATCAGAAAGTTCAGTGTATATTAAGTTTTTAATAAATAATATATTTTCATTCAATAAATAATTATTATTTGGTTTAAATTCATAAGAATATTTTATGTTAAATAATTGATGAATTGGATAATAATTTGGTGAATATTTTTTATTATCATTCATCAAAAAATTTAAGAAAGAGAATAAATCTGAGAATTTATATATTAATCTTATGAAAATATTATTTTTAGAATAATATTTGGAAATTAGATTAAATAAATAAGAAATAATTAAAAGAGATTTTTTTGATTCAGGTTTAAATCCTAAAAGAGTGTCTCCTGGGGTTTGTCCTTTAAATAAAATTGATATAAAATAATATACTAAGGATATTAAACTTTTAAAAAAATCATTATTTTTGGAATGAAATAGACTATCTATTATAAAATTATCTGTTTCGATTTTTTGAATAACGTGATAATGCATTTTATAAAAAAAGTAAAATAATTTAAAAAATTATTTTAATTAATATCATATTTAAAAAAATCAAACAATTCAAAATCTAAACAATAACACATTGTTCTTTTAAATTTAAATAATCATAACAGAATTTTAAAAAATAAAAAATATGAATAACTCAAAATCAATATCAAAATGATTTTCACACAAATAATTCAAATGGTAATTTATCTCATTAATTTTTTATTTTATTATAAAAACGTTTTAATTCATTTATATTTACTAATTATTTCAAAAATAATTTTATAATTAATTATATATTTTAAAATGGTTGATACTAAAAAACTAGAAGAAGAATTACCAATAGAACTCCTTCAAAAGGGTATTTGTATAACAGAATCAGAAGTTAAAAATCATCCAACATTAACATTATCAGTAAAATAAATATAAAAATAATATAACCTAAATTTAGGAAATAGAAGGAACATTATTAAACAATGAAATATATCAAATAAATGCAAAAGGAATTTCAAATACAGAAAGAAAAGCAGAAGATGGAATAGTAATATTTGGAATTAAAAATGAAGAAGATAATTTTACTCCAGATATAATATTAAATATACCAAAAGAAATAACATTAAATAATCCAGAAGCTTTTTTAATATATTACAGAAGAGATATGCAAAAATATTATTTAGAATCTATAAGTGAAAATAAAGAACATTTCTTTATATTTGTTTTATTATCTTCTCCACATATATTAACAACAGACACAGTAATTGTAAGTGTATTAAATTATAATTTTAAAATAAAAACATCACAAGATAAAAAAGAAATTATAATTGAATATGGTCAAAGTGAAAATTTAACAAAAAGTACTTTTAAAAACGAAGAAAAAAAAAAATTTTATATAGGAAGAAAAGCAGATGCAGATATTGTAATAACTGAAGGTCAAGTAAGTCGAGAACAAACAATGATTTATTTTGAGAATGATAATTGGTATATAAAAGACGGAGGGGAAAGACCTTCTGGAAGTGGAACTTGGCTTTTTATTAATAAGAAATATCAAATTCAAGATAGTTTTATTTTCAAAATTGGTCCTAGTAAAATGAAAATTGATGTTAATAATATTAATAATAATATTAATAGTGAAAATAAAGAAAATTAAAGATATTTATTCTGTTAATATTGAAATAAAGAAAAATAAATAGTTATCATTATTTTTTCTTATTTTGAAAAAAATTTTTTTTCAATTTTTTTTTTGTTTTAATGAAGAATCAATATGATAACATATTATTAAATATTCAAATTACAATTTCTCAATTCACATAAAATAATCTTAATTACATTATTTATAAAAAACAAAAATATATTAAATTTCATCTAAATCATTTTTAACATAAGTTTCTTCTTTAGTAATAACTTTTTCTAATATATTTATATTTTTTTCTAAATTTAATTCATCAGGACAACTCCTTTCAGATATTAATATAATATTACTATTATTACATTTTAATTCATTTTTATTTTTTGTTTGTTTTTCACTTTTATATGATAAATATTCAAGATATTTATTTTCTTCTAATTCATCATTAAGAATTAAAGGTTTTAAAGCCTCATTTTTTTCATAAAATATTGTTATAGGATCTGAGTTTTTTAATTCGTAATTTTGAAAATCTTTACTTTTTAATTTTTCAAAAGACTTAGAAAATATTTGTGACTTCGACATTTTTTATTTTTAATAAATATAATAATGCATATATTATTAAATTATTTTCAAAAAATTCATTTTTATTTCTTTTTTATTTTGAAAAATAATTATTTAATATGAATTATATTTTTAGTTTTAAATATCCTACTTTTTTATTATTTAAAAAACAAATAAATTATTTTAAAAAATGTAAATAAAAATATAACCTTATATGTATCCTAAAAAAAAAAATAATGAAAAGAGTAATCAATTGACAAAATCAAGAACATATCTTCAATCAAATTCAAGTTATCATAATACATCTTTAAGAAGTAATTCTTCAACAGGAAGATTTTTAAAAGGAACAGTTGAGAAGATCACAACTGAAAGAAATGATAATATTGAAAACAATGAAATAAAAGTTTTACCAACTGATAACTTTTTTATAGCAAATCTACAAGCAATTACAAAATTAGAAAATAAAAAAAATAATTCAAATAATTCATTAAAAGTAAATAAAAGTACTTTATTATCAAATATTTTAAGTCTTAAAAATTCTATAATTTCTTCTCAGCATAAAAAAGACAGTATAATAACTTTTGGAAGTATAAATGGAAGTAAAAGAAGAAGCTCTGTGATTCATATTTTAAATGTAGCAAAAAAATATTTCGAAAAAGAGAATAATAAAGAAATAAATATAAGTCCTGAAGAATTAGATAATATTATTAAAGAATCAGTTAAAAAATCTAAAAGAGGAAAATTTAAATTAATTATTAAATATATTGATATTACTCTAGCAATTTTAGTTACTGCAAATATTTTTTTTTCACTTATTGAAAATGAATTATTTTATAAAGAAACTAAAATTTATTTAAAAGTTTATTTTTCAGATAAAGAAAATAAAGAAATTACACGTGATGTATATAAACAATGTGAAAAAAGACCAATTTCTGATAATGAAAATTTCTTTCGTAAAATAAATTTAATTATAATAATTTTTTTATTATTATTTAATTTCACTCGATATTATTTAATTTTACTGTTAAAAGAAATTGAAGGTTTAATAAGTGAAAAAGATGGTTTTTGGTCTACAGGTTTATGGAAATATTTATTATGTGAAACAATTGTATTAGGTATATTTGATCCTCCAAATTTAAATTTTTTTTTCACAGGAACAATGGAAAATAATATTTTTGCTTTTTCTTTAGGTGGATTAATTTGTATAGAAACAATGTTTAAATGTTATATAATAGTAAGAGTATATTCATATTATTCAAAATATTTAACAGAATCAGCAAAAAGTTTATGTAATAATTCAGGTGCAAATGGAGGAATTCACTTTGCTTTAAAATGTGAATTAAAAAGTCATCCTTTTACAATGTTAATATTTGTTTTTATATCAGCAATATTATTATTTGCTTTTTCTTTAAGAACATTTGAATATTTTTCAGTTGAAAAAGGTTTCATATATGGAAGTTATACAGGACAAGGAAATGATCAAGATAAATTAAAAGATTTAATAAATTCAATTTGGATAACAATAGTAACAATGACAACAGTAGGATATGGTGATTTTTTTCCTACTGAAAATTATGGAAGAATAATATGTTTATTATCTTATTTAGCAGGAACTTTATGTGTTTCTATGACTGTTGTTGCTCTTGCTATAATAAGTGAATTTAATGATAATGAATTAAAAGCTTATTCTACTATTAAAAAATTAAATGCTGATAATAATGCTATTTTAAAAGCTGCTGAAGTTGTTAGTGTTTTATGTTTATTAAGAATGAGAGTTTTAAAAAAAAATTGTAAATTAAGTGAGAAATTTGTTTATTTTATGAAATTAAAAACTAGTGTTTCAGCTTTAAAAGATGATTTTAAAGTTGCTAAAAATATGTCTCTTCCTATTGATCATACTATTACTATGATGTATAAGGAAATAAATGATAATTATGATAATTTATGTAAAATTGTTGAAGAATTGGAAAAAATTGATGATTATCTTAATAAGATTTATAAAAATCAGAAAAGTATTTTGAAGGTTATGAAAAAAATCAAAAGAAGGGAAAATAATTTAGGAAAATATTTAGTGAATTTAAATAATAGAAAAGTTATGGAAAGGTTTAAATTTAAAGGGAAAAAGAAATCCAGAGAAAATAAATAAGAGTTTTTTTTGTATATTATTTTTATTTTAATTATAAATATTGTAAAGTATATAGTAATAATTTGATTTTTGATACTTATATGAATATAAATAAACTTTATTTTTTAAATAATTTTTTTTATAATTTTTTATTAAATATTATATCTTCTCCAATTAAAATATATTTTTCAAAAAATTTATTACAAGAATAAATCTTTTGATAGATGTATGAATTCATTATTTCATCATTGATTTATTCTGAGAATTTGAAATAGAATAAATTTAGCAATAGTTAATCTTCCATTTTTTTAATTTCTTAGTACCAATATCTTCTCATAATAAAATTGTCTATTTTTTCATAAACAAATTCCAGAATTTCTTCATCAATTACATAATTTAACACTTCTTTTCAATATTTTCTTATAGCATTATAATCATTTTTATCAAAAAAAAAGCAATTTCCTTTTCAATTTTTCAAAAAAATTAGTTTATTCACAATTATCTCCTTCGTATGATTCATTAATTTTTTCACATGGACAATTTTCTCCTTGACACTGACAATTATCTTTATTTGGATAATCTCCTTTACATGAAGAAGGTTTTTTTAATGAAATAACAACTCCAATAATAACTCCAATTATAATTTGACTAATAATACCGAATAAAATGCATTTTTTATATGAAAATCCTGAAATCTTTTTATCATTTGTAGGAGTTGGAAAATTAGTTTTAGTTTTAACATGAACTAGTGAACAGTTAATAATATATCATTAGACTTTATTTCATTTTGACTCATTTTTAATTTTAATTAAATTAGAATTAAAATCATTGATCATTAAAAAAATGAAAAATTATATGTTTTTTAAGAATTGAGGATTGGGGATTGGGGATTGGGGATTGGGG